>OU015494.1:215384118-215549118 GCA_907164885.2 Dolomedes plantarius
TATAGTTCAAGTTGCTATTGAAATTGGTAAACGTGATAACTTCAAAGTAAAATCTAGTCTTTTATCATATATCCCAATTTTTAAATCGCTATTTTGAATTTTAATTTTTAAATTCAGATAAGTTGTGGAATGATTATTTTCATTAGTCCTGTTTAAAATTAATTCATTTGGGTAAATTTGATTAAGAAATTCCAAATCTTTGCAGTTAAAAATTATAAGGTCATCAATATACCTAAATCCGGTAACATTATTTAAGCTAAGGAATTTAGTTTCGTATGAATGCAGAAAGATATTAGCAAAAGCACTGGAATATCTATTACCCATAGGGATACCCTTTATCTGTTTAAAGAAATTTAAACCATTAAAGATGCAAGTAAAGCATCAAAATACAAATTCACGGCTATGTAGTTGACAGCAGCGCCAGTATTTCGGGCTGTAAAGATAAGGGAAAAGGTTGTATGCAGACAAATGAATAACAAAGAAATTTCACTACAACACCACTTTATGCAGCAAATTCACTTCTCCCTCCTTCACTGTGACCACAGTCCTGGTGGACGACACATTGCTTCCTGAACACTACGTTCTCAACCGCCAAGCGTAACATTTCAACAGGAATGTTCATCAAAGTTCGGGATATGTTGTCCTTTAGGGCCGCCAAGTTCGAGACTCTGCCTAGATACATCTAGACTTTAAATAACCCCACAGAAAAATTCAGATGGGTTAGGTCTGGAGAACGAGTCGCTTTTTTCCCGTGGCCAGGCACGTGGATAAAAGTGACTGATGACCCTTTCTTCTGTAAAGCGAAGGCGCAACAGATTCCGTACCGATAGCCCAAAATACGCTGCTGTCGCCTACGTAGTCATGAATTTGCATTTCGATGTTTTACTTGCCTTTTATGCAAAGTCTCGGGTGCGTCGACAACAACAGCGCCATATCGTCTCCTATCGGCGACTTCTGGAACTTTTTTTTTCCACCTGAAACTCTTTCCCATATCGTCCTTAGTCCCTCTATCAATTTTGGTGGAATTCCGGCTGATAGATCTCGCTACAGATGGCTCTGAGTAGTGTCAGTTTAAAAAAATCACCCTGTATATACACAAATACTTTAACCTACTTTAAATACTTTAATTTGCCTTCAATTTTACCATTTTACTACTTCATATTTTCAATTTTAATACTTTAATTTGCCTTTTATGGCTCTTCAATGTGCCTTCGCAAATTGAAGAGCCTTTCTCAGTTATGAAAGACCCAGAGATCAAAACAATTTTATCTCGCATGGTGTATCCACTTCAAAACTGCATCATCCACATCTTCATAGATACGTATTTTTTAACGTTTTGAACGAGAATTCGATTAATCATAATCTTGTATCTTACCACGATTTTTTATTATGGTTGATAAGCGGTTTGGAGGAACACCAAATTTTAAAGCAATATCCTTTATCTTAACGCCTTTATCCGATTTATGAAGAATTAAATTTTTTTCTTTGATGCTCAAGTACTTTCGCTTTGACATTTTGCAGCTACAAGAACCGAAATAACCAAATCAACAATCTAGAAAACGGGAAACTAGTTGAAGGACATGGTAAAACCCTTTCAAGGTCATTGATAACCAGAAAATGTCTTAAAAGAAAGAATAAGTTTCAAACGTTCAGAAATATTTTGTAAAATATGGACAAAAAAATATTGGATCACAAGTAAATGTTCGTTAAATAGAGAATGCACTTCGTTATTTGGAGGTTATTTTACGAAGAAATTTGCAAAATGTTCTTGGTTCCAAGGAAAAGTTCGCTAAATAGAGAAATTCGCAAAATAGAGGTTCGTTATGGAGGTTCGACTGTATATATATATATATACACACACACACACACACACACATACATATATATATACACACACATATATATATGTATGTACACATACACACACATATAAACAGTTGGTTATCAAAATAATGGAAACACCTATAAATATTAGTTGGTTTTTAAGGAATACGAAGTACATTCATAAACAAGTCCAGACACCATTATTTTTTGTATAATATAGTGTATGTATTATTCTACTGTCAGGTAGCAGTAATGAAGCTAAGGGCATCGTGCTCTTGGGGGGAACAGCGCAAAATGTCAAACCTTGCAGACATTGTAAAATGGGCGAATTTTTGGAGCGCGTTTAAATTGGAGTATCTGTTACTGCAACCCCCAGGCTAATGGGTGTTTTTCAAACTGTGGTATCGACAGTCATGATAGCATACAGAGTGCATCCTTTGCCAAACAGAATAGTGGACGAAAGGGAGAGCTGAGGGAAAGAGACGGTCGAGGTATTGAAGAGGATTGTGACACAACTGCCACCAAAATGACCGAAGAGCTCAATCGGCATCTGCATGTTCTAGTATCAAGCTTTAGAGGCAGAAGGGAACTTCACAAACAAAGCATTTACGGAAGAGCAGTTATTTCCAAGCCACTTGTAATAGATGTGAATGCAAAATATCGTCCACAATGGTGCCACGAGCGCAAATCCTGGTCGAGTAATATGTCGAAAAACGGCATTTGGTCCGACGAATCATTGTTCACGTTGTTACTCGCAACAGGACATGCGTATGTCTGGAGAACACCTACACAAGCGTAAGATTCTGGCTGTCTCATCTGAACTGTCAATCATGGAGGTAGATCTATCAGGGTTTGGGATGACATCACATGGTTTTCTTCAGGCCCTATTGTAACCCTAATGTTGATATTGAATGAGATCGACTATGTCGAAATTTTAGCTCACTAGTCCATCCTACGGCGCAAACATTCTTTTTTGTAGGAGATGACGTTCTCCGGTATGATATTCCCCTATACATACAGCTAAATCTATCAAATATTGGTTTGAAGAGCGTGAAAAAGAAGTCAAATATCTTATCTTTCCCTGTTGTTCTGTATCACTTCATAATTAAAAAAATATATAAATTAAATATACAGTGAATTAAATACTTTAATAATTTTCTCCACCTATTGTTTAACTTTGATAAGTGTCATTAGATTAATTTTCGCGCGAATTAATTGTAGTGGCATTCATGAAAGTTGAGCAAATGATAAATCAGGTTTTATGTACTATAAATGTAACATGCAGGAATTTAATGTATTTTAGTGTTTGATTGACTGACAATTTTCAATTTATTTTAATTCTTTTTTCATGTGGATTGACTGACTCAAGGTAAAGTTTTTTAAAATTAAGCTTTGTTTAGTTTTTTTTTATTTATTTTTCCACTTTGTATTTTTAAGTTTTATACGCTTAATTTTTTACTTTTTTTATATATATTTTAAATTATCGCTTATTGGTTTGAAACACAGAAGTGCTTCTCGAGAATCTAAAAAAATGGCGATACAGTTTATTCAGATTCATTCAAAAAAAAGAGACGATTTTACCCACTTTTTGCAAAGGAATATACTGATAAGAGGACCACCTGGGGCTCCCCCACCGTATGTTTGTACCCGGATGTGAGAGAGTCAGAAGCCCTTGGACATGCTGGCGGCCAGTAACAGCACAGATGATGTAATTAAAAGTGCCACGTGGAATGGACCAAAAAAGATTATAAAAGGGCTGCACACACAAAAAAGGGGACTTTTCCTTTTTTCTGGTTGTCTCGCTGACGGAAGCTCTAACTGATTGTCTCTGCCCTAATCAATGCTGCTGGTTGTTCTGTGCTGACCAGAGCTTTCGAAGAACGCCATCATGAAGATTGTTGAACAAAGACCCTGAACCTGGAGTATTGACTCTCCCGATGTACTAAGACGATGGAGCATGGAAGTGGTCTCGAGGCTTTTAAGCTATCCGATAAGATAAGTTTTTTTTTTTTTAGCCATGGCATAATTTAATTTAATTTTTTTTTAAAGTTTTTCTTGGCAGTCAATCTCAAAATTTTTTTCTTTTTTATTGTGGCCATTTTTTTCTTTATGTTGTTCAATATGATACTTATTAATTTATTATGAGGGATATTATTAGTTAATATTATGTTTACAAGTAGAACGAATGATATTATTAATATGTATGAGTATGTTGATGTATAAAGGAAGTTAAGGCAATGAGATAAGATTTCTCTAAATTCAATTGTTTAACGTAAGGTGATATGATTTTATTAATTTGTGTTAATAGTAATGAATGAAAAATTTTGGTTTGTTTCCCTCAGTTAAAATTGTGTCTCATGTTTCGCGAGTAATCATTTGTGAATTTCTGTTAGCCACAGAATCTAGATTATTGTTTTAGTTAGGAGATTGATGACACAACGTAATACTAACCTCTATACGTTATAAATATAAGGAATAAGTTTAAATTAATTAATACTGCTTTGTTTGAATTAAAGTAATAAGAAGTAATAAAAAGTTTAGATACAACACCTGTACAATCCGCCCGACTATAAATCATCCAAACACTGATCTGTATAAGCGGATAGATAAAGTTATCGATATCCACCACAGCATCTCTAGATGAACTTTCATGATTTTTCCCTGTACAATGGTATTATATATTCTTAACCACTATTTTTGACTTACATAATCCAATTTCAAGGTGAATAAGGTGGTATTACATGACACAGGTGATCCCGCCCCCTATTAATACAGGTTTTCATGATGATTCTTAGTGTTTCCATTATTTTGATAACCACCTATATGTATACAAACACACATACACACACACATACATACATATATATATATATATATACATACATACATATATACATATACACGCACATACACATTATATATGTTAACTTTGGAAAATTTGCTTTTCGAAATACTTAGAATGCATCACAAATTTGCATACATAGCTATAGAAGAAAATTGGTTAGTAAAAACGTGGCTTCGTAAATTATCAATAATCATACAAAGTATTTAAGATAAAAAAAATATGGCGCACCGAACATAACTGTTTTGACACTATCACAAGGTGGGGATAGAATTTGAGTTCTGTTTTAACTTCCAGAGTACCAGATAGCGAAATCATTTGAAATGAAATGGCATCATATGTATAATGACAAGAAAACAAATACTGTATGATGTGCAAGAAAAAATTTAGTGTATAATATAGAAGAGTCGATATGAAACAGCGAATATTTCTTCCGTAGGAGTTTTTAGGTATTCAAGCGATCTTAAAAAACGATGAAAGCCTTGTTTTAAATACTAAATGTCCCTCTACTTATTACAAAATATTTCACAAATACTTTTAATGTCAGAATTTATGTAGAATAAAATGAACGAAAATAATTTTCTTGTTTGAAAAATATGCACAATAAAATGTTTGGCATTTAAAATTCGATTCAAATTTCCTGGCTTTCAGATAATTAGTTGAAACTTTCCCTCTAACGTTTTATAAAAATAGCATTCTGTGTAGATAAAAGCAAGATAAATAACATATGTTATAAAATATTTTAACTAATATATATAAGTTATAAAATGCACTGTACTTTACTCCAACGGTTTTATAAAAAAATATTGTACAGAATTTGACAAAAATTTGACTCTTAAAAAAATGGAAACTGAAACATATCGATATATATATTATTCTAAATTGCTTGGAAGTATGAAGATATTTATTTTGTTATTTTTATTGTATTATGAAACACATTTATGATGTGTATGAATGAAACCAACTTTGTTTAAAAGCTTAAACAACAAGCATTCTAATTAGCGTTATGCTTTTTGAAAAAAAAACGACGCATGAAAAGCTTATATAAATGATAGTTTCATTTAAATACTTGTAAATTCTTTTCTCAGTGTATTAAATGTGTAGGCAGTTGTAAGCCTATTTGAAGAGTATCTGTCAAAAAATGTACTCGAACCCATGTGAAAGAAATTTATCGAATTCGTGGGTTGAATTGTAATAAATGTGAAACGATATGAAGCTTCATTCACGGTGAAATGACGATTCCGGATGTGAAAAGAGAGCATGGATTTAAAAATAAATTGACGAATGGGAGAGAAACGAGCATCCCACGTAAGAGAAAGGACATGATGAAGAAGAGCACTTACCCAAACACGTGCCAAAAGATCCGAGGAGCACAGCGAAGCGCAATCCCTTCTTTTCCAGGATCCAGTTCGCGGGAAAGATGAGCGGGATGTAAGAAGCCATGTAAATCATGGAGGTCCAGTTGATGGCAAATTCCTCGACGCTGTAGTACTCACTGACGATATTGGTGATAATAGCATATTCTATCCATTGAAAAGCGTTGGACATCGAGTACATAACAAACAGAAACAGCATAAGAAACCGGGATCGATAGAGTTGGGTGTCAGCCTCCATTTTGGTTACCATGGCGCTGGTGGCCTGAAACAGGAAAAGGTTGCGTCATCGGGGTTTATGAAGGTCACAACGACTCCCTCTATGACAGGGTTCCGAGACTAACAGTGAATTGGTAAATGTCAGTCTCGGATAATCTGCGATGAATAACTTGTTACGGGAGAAATTAAAATAGGAAGGAACACTACTCATATAATAAGAAGGGATTCTGTAATAACCGTCATTCATTTTGATAGCGAAAACAGAAACAATTCAAATATTTTCTAAAACATCTGAAAATAACAAAAAAATAAAGTTTCAGTTTTTTGATAAAGCCTGCATGTAACGATTTTTCAACAACTGCATAAAAAAAATCGCGAAATGCTTAAAGAATGTTGTAAAATATCAATAACAAAGTTGGGACTCGTTTTAAAAAAAATCACATACTTTTCATCAGTATAGATTGTACAGATTTAGTTATACACTGCCTGAGTTTGGGTTTTGATTACTTGATTTATATATAAACCATGATAACTTATAATACTGTCTTAAAATAGTGGTTTGAGCATTCAAAAATTTGTTTTCAAAGATTAGTACATTTTAATAAAAGAACATTTAATTCTAACGTCTTATTTAATGGTAATAAACAATGTACCCCCAGGAGTCACGACTATTTTAAAATGTAATTTAGGAATATAAAAATGAAGTGAACATAAAATAGGAGTTTTGAAATATTTAAAAAGAGGGGCTGTGCAGAAAAGTATTAATATTCTGATTCTCTCACACCCTGAGAACTCTTATTAAATCTTTATGTTCTTTCATACATCTCCTCGAAATACCCTATAGTAAGTTGCACAGAATTCCTTATGAACTTATGAATCTTTGTTTATCGAATTATGGCTCATGCTTACAGAAGAGAGAATATTTGTAGTATCAGAACATACTGCAGAAATGTTAGACATCCTCAATATCCCATCCAGTTTTGATTCTCTATTGTAGTTTACTGAAACACACAAAACGCTATTGAGTAACTAAATTAAAAATGTATTTTAATAGACAGATGCGCGAGTTTTACTAATGTTTCCAGATCCAAAAACCTAAAATATTCATAAAACAAATGTGAAAAGACTATTACTGTAAGTTTACGCTCTATCTGATCTCATGTGTGTATTTTTCTTTTAAGGGCGTTATAATAACAAAAATAAAAATTAATTTAAAGAGTTAGTGATTGAATCTTAGAGACTATAGCAGTTGAAAAAGAAATCTGAGCAGAACAATGAAATTAAAATCTTACATAGTGTAGGAATAGTCAAAAGATACAGATTAATAATAGCCGAATTTTGTTTTCCGGAAGTATAAACTAGGAAAGTTTTTCTTTCTTTCGGTGTTCTATGGCCGTTAGGAGCGGGTATGTATTACCTAATCAGAAAATACTTACCAGATGACAACTTTTCGATGATAACCACTGTCTATCAGCAGTCTCTGGTTTAGACTTGATTTTTGAACACCTTTGCTACTTTCAACCAAATAAATTTCATTTCTTAAGTTTACATTTCCTACCCTTAAAAAAATTTAATACAAGTTGAGAAAAATAAATTTTTCCCTCTATGATGCGTTTAGAATTATAAATCGTATCACAAATTCTTTTATACAATTGTTTTGCAGTTACGGTTCAATGCTTAGAGGCGTCTCCGCGTTTCGTTGGTTAAGCGACGGGGACTTACAAGTAATTTCGAACTGATTCCGAATGGCTGCAAACAAACACCCATAAGAGCCGCAGCACTGTCAGGAGGGAAAATACACTTGTGCTAAATGGGGCCTCATTTCGCTACTGTAAAGATTCATAGTACTCTCCGGTGATTATTTTGCCCTTTTCCAAGGAGTTCCATGAGCGTCCCCCCAAAAAATACAGTAGCTATAGCCCTTTCTACTAGTGAAACCTTTTCGCTTTCTTTAGTGCAGGTTCACCTGCTTATTGTTTGGACTGTTTCTTCTTTGTTTCTGGCAGGTAGTAATGCATCCATGTTCCATCAACTGTTAGGAAATTATGCAGAAATTCCTCTGGATTCTTTGAAACAGCTCCAAATTGTGCTTCAGAGGGTTCACTTGCTTATGTTTTTGATTGACTGTTGGTATATGTTTTTGATTGACTGTTGGTGTCGACAGCTTTCTCGTATCCAAATATTCATGCAAAATATTATGTCCGCACGCTGATACTGTTCTATAAGCCACAGAAATCTCCGCAAATTTAACCTATTATCCTTCATCACCGTAACATGGAATTTGAAATAATTTGTGGCCTAGTGTTTTTAGCAGGGTTTAGGATGTTCAGAGTTACTTGTGCTCCATTGCAAGTTCATTGAGCCCGACAGAGAGACAAAGGTGTGCGCATTCGGCCACAACGAAACCACTTTTAAATCACTCAAAACGACAGTGCACACACGCCATAATATTTATCAAACCTGGATTTAGTTTCTGCCACCTTTTTGCTTCTTAAAAAGTAATGTTTCATTAACACGTTTCTCTCCATAATGTGAGAAGAAACAAGAGTTAACCGACTTAAATGGCTAGATATTAGACTAAGCATCGAATCTGTTTACAATTTGACATGAGGTCCTGTTCCAGTCTGATCATCTCCGGACTTTTCCTTCTTCGATTATATTAACTCTTTTTTTATTTTTAATCATAAACTGTTCCCAATGTAATTCTACTAACAGCTGCTGTAGTGAATTGTAGCTCAAGATATCTATAAATAGATCACTTCCTGTATGGCGCGCATGCGCATTGATTTTCAACATTTCGATTCCCGCGTTAAGTAAATTTTTGTCACTTCGAAAGGGTGCTTCTTACTAAGAGCACATTCTATTTTCATTAAATGTTATTCTTAATATTAATTCTGTTGACTTTCGTTTCTTTTGTCGTTTGATAGAAACTTTTAACCACTGAACCTCATGTTGACTATTTCCAGGTCCTTTGAAGCATACTAAATGTGAGAGCCCCAACAATTTCAGTTTACTGGTGCTATATCTCGAATTTAGCACGGACTTATCAGATCCACGGATGTACGTGGGGCAAAAAGTATTTTCACATAGGAAATTTCATATATTTTTCCAAGGAAATAAAATACCTGACAAAATTAAACAACAAAACGGGTTTTTCAATCTTCAAAACACCATTCGCATAAGAACTTGCATAAGATGGAATGCTATTAAATGATAAAAAGTAAACAAATGTATGATGAGTGCAGAGAAAGGGAGGGAAGTTTCCTCTTAAAAGCTGCCTGATAGTGTTTAATTTATTTTAATCATAGAAGGTGAGACCGATAAATAAGGGGACTGATCAAAAAAATATTACAGTATTATATATTTGCAAAAAAAGAACCTTGAAGTACTCTCCTCCGGATGTAATGTGCGTTCATACAAGTGTTGGAAAGTTCTGGAATAGCCCTCCTTCGCTACAGCAGCCTGGATATCTGAAATGTTCGCAAATCTGTGCCCTTTCAGTGCTGAAACAGGAAAAAATCTGGTGGCGAAAGATCAGGGGAGTATGGAGGGTGGGACAACTCAGTAATCTTATGCTGGCCGATTAATCGTTTCACAGTATGAGGCCGTGCATTGTCGTGCATGATCCCGCAGCAGCGAATTGCGGTCGTAAACGGCGAATATGCGCTTGAGATGAACATGGTAGTAAAAATCAGCGTTAACTGTTTGTCCTTACGGTACGAATTCTTTGTGTATTAATCCCTGTGCGTCGAAACAGGTAATCAGCATTCTTTTAACCTTTGTGTAAACCTGATAATCTGAAGGTCCTTCACTATAAAAAGCTATTCGAAATCGGCTTAGATACCACAATTGGCACGCTCGTGAATCTCGTAAAAAACGCCTTTTTCTTTTGTGACTTATTGAAGGTGCCATTACTCAGTCCCAATTAAGAATGTCGGACATTACGCCCCTTCCTTTTGGGAGTGAAAAAAGTCTTTTCGAGACGTTTTCACGCTTGAATAACAGTCCCTGTTGATCCGAGAATAGCAAAGCACCCCTCTCGGATACTAACTGTACTTTAAACTTGTGCCGAGGGGCGCTTTGTAGCCACAAAAATAATATACATTTTTACAAGTAAATGATCCCATGTTTTCATCTGAGTATGAGATAGCAAAATTCATTTACATGTATCACAAATTACTTTTAAACAATTATCCTTAACACAAAATTATTTTATATTTCTTTCTTATTTCTTTACTTTAACTAACACGACTCAAACCAAAGCTATGACTTAGCTTTTCACTTATAATAGAACACAAACCAAAGTGTTCACACAACAAAACAATAAAAAAAATCACATATCTTATACACATTGTTATGAGGGGTACCAGAGATACCCCTTTGCGTTGTGTAAAATTAGGGAGGTGAACTCCAAAGGGAACTATGCGTTTATAAATAAAAATAACAACATTTATTATACAATATTTTACAAGAAAATGTCAGGTTAACATATTATATTTAAGATCTTGGTTATACATATTTTAACAGAATTAGGGCATACTTCATCCGCTTCCTGTGGCAGAACCATTACGGGTCGAGTGAAATAAAGTATCGTAATCTCTCAAAAGGCATGAGCACTATTTAAAGGGGAAGAAATGACCAACCTGGGGAGTTTTTGATGAAACAGCAGCGCATGGAGTCGTTGAGGCACTTCTACCGGAGGAGGCTTTAAGCATCGGGCTAAAAATCATGGGGCCCTTCATTGGAGGAGGCAGCAGAATCGGCGCTGGCGGTTGAACATGGACATCTCGCCATTTTACGGGGCGGCTTTCTTCGCAGCTCGCTACCTCAAATCGCTCTCCCTCCGATCGTCGTTTTTCTCCCACACTCGGGGCTCCCCCATTTTGATTATGACTCCTCCCCAGGTCAGTTATTCACGTAAATTTATTGCCTCTTCGAGTTTTTTATTCGAGGGCAGGATGCTCCGACATCCCCACGGTTGACCCACGTGGTACTCTTATTTCCAAGAAAATTGGATGTCCGTTGAATTTCCTGGAATTTCTTTCCCCCGTCCTGAGGAATTCAGGGGGTGCGATGTTTCTTGGAAAATTTGTGTAGTTCCTCCTTTTTCCAATATGGCCGTTTTATGCCCCGTAATCGCGTTGGATAAACAAAATGGCTATGACGTTGAAAGGAGTTCAAAATGTCCAAATTGTGGATCCTTCACAACACACATTAATTCTTAATATCATTATTTTTAATGTTCGAATCGGAATTTTTTCGATTTCGGAGACGAACTGCTCGTCACCTGTCTTCCCCAACGATGCTCATCCTCCACTCTTTCACGACCTTGACGAAAGCGTTTGAACCACTGAAATACCGTCTTCATCTCCATACACATTTCACAGCATTTCTTAGGTTTCCGTTACATTTTTACCCAATTTGAAACAAAATTTCATATTGACTCTCTGCTCCATCACGCACTATTACGTTACAGCTACCGCATCAACAAACACCTGCCGAGAAGTGCAAAATTTACGTAAGGCTATATTACACTATAAAAGTTCTTTGACAAAGTTCTTTTATAAAACTTATTTCCATTTTTTATAAAAGTCATACATAAATAAATGCTATGGCCTAAAAATACCCCAATTACATTTATAAAAGATCTTTGTCAAAGAACTTTTATAAAGTTCTTTTTTTTTGGGGGGGGGGAGCTAAACCCCTTAAAATTTGAGCTCTTAAAAAGACTTATTGGTGTGTACCTAGGGCTTAAGGGGAACCACCATACAAAATTTCAACTTCCTAGATCCTATGTTTTCAGAGATACAATAGGAACTTTTTTATAGGGGAGGGGGTTAAGCCCCTTTTAACCTCCTTAAAATTTGTATTTTTCAAAAATATTTCTTATTGGGCACGTAGAGCTTAGGAGTAACCACCATGCAAAATTTCAGCAGCCTAAGAATTTTGCTTCGAAAAATTTGAGTTTCTTTTAACATACTTATTTTGAGTATTTTTCTGTTTTGTTATTAGTACGCAATTTTTAATCAGAGCTAAAATTATTTTGAATCGAAATCTTGTTGTTCATCTGCCGCGTTTTCCACAGATTTTTATTTTTCTAACATGCTATTGCTCGAAATGTTGTTTATAACATCTGGGCACCGAAATCTTTTCTAAAACTTTGACGCAGAGCCCAACTTTTATAAAAGTTCTTTTATCAAAGTTGAGGTATTACACTGTCATATTTCTTGTCAAACTTCTTTTATAAAAGATCTTTGTCAAAGAACTTTGATAGTGTAATATAAGCAGGGACCGATTTAGAAAATTCTTGACAATAGGCACAACTCGGGATGGGAGCCCCCTAACACTGATGTGGGAGTAAAATTTCCAAAATTGACACACACAAAAAATAATCATGAATCATTGTGAAAGAACCATTTTATCAAGAAGTGGCTTTTTCAAGCGTAGAAGCCTAGAACATTATCAAATAGCATAAGGCAATACAACATATTAACTTCATCATTAAAACACCAATACAATGCAACCAGAAAAACTTATTAATCCCTTATATACACTATAACATACATATGATGAACTATACATATAACTATACATATGATCAATCAATCAATCAAATTTGGAAGGATATATAAAAAAAAATTGCTATAAAAAAGGAAAAATTAAAAAAAATTTGAATTGGAAATTTTTTCTTTTTTTCCTTTTAAAATTAAATTTTTTTGGGGCCCCCAACATTCGGGGCCTAATGGAAAATCAGGGCCTGGTGAATGGAAAATCTTAATATAGGCCTAAGACAGGGAAGAACGTAATACGCATGTGTCAGAGCACCGGGCTGTTTTTAATTTTCGAAAGGAGGGCATTCACCTTTCTTATCGGTCTCACCTTGTATAAGTTAATATATAGCGATCATTATGCAAACAAAAATACTTGAATAATTTGAGTTTTTAATTCAAACTTTAATGCATGATTAGTTTTTAATATATCTGCAAAGCAGTTGCTCTATTTGCATAATATTTTCCCCTCTTGGGCATTTAGAAGTTTTGAAAATAATTTGTCTTTAAGAATTAGAAAAAGTTATGAGAATAAAATTATTAATTGCATCAAATTTATATATTTTTATTAATATATTTAATATACTATTGTGAGAATAAAATATGCAATGAATTAATATAACTAATATTTTTATCATTACATTATACTAAATCATATTTAACACAATAATAAAAATTATATTTTAAAGTATTAGACTTCTATTAATAGAATTTTTGTAGTGATTCTAAAGGGCGAAAAAAAGCATTTCGATCAGAGCAATTTTAGCTTTAGAGAAAATGTGTGCTGAAATTTCAGTTTAATTAAAAGATCTACAGACAGTTGGATGAGAATAGAACAAAGAAAAAAATTCACGCAGATGCTATGTAAGTAATTTTAGATATATCCTTTCAAAGAAGGCGTATGTTCCATTCCGAAATATTAAATGCTCTCACAAGTATAGATGTATAGGACATGCAATATTTTTCTGCCGCAATGTTTGTGCAACTGGTAAAAATCATTTACATTATTGGATTCTAAAAGCTTGAATCCTTTTTATTTTAAAGTACTTTTGTCCAGTTAAAGTTTCTTTGAATCTGAGAAAGTCAAACTATACATTTATGAGAATTTTGTATCTCGACCTTATTCTAGAACACAAACTTTATCAAAGGCTAATTTCAAAACTTTTGAGTTTTTCAGCAGTCTCTTCGTGTGTATAGCAGTTATTAGCTTAATATTTAACTCAGAAGTATTTAAAAGAAGCTAGACAAAGATTCGAATTGTTTAGATTAATATCGGTTTATCTATCTACAGCAATTGAAAATGATCCAGTTTAATAGCAAAGTGGAGTCAATATTCTAAAAAAACTTCTACAAAGTACATTTATAGTATTATGATATTCATTGATGATACATATATTAGAATCTAAATGATTGTTTACAATCAACGTAATGCTCAACCATCAGAAATTTAGGAAACCACCTGCTTGTCCTCAATAACAACAGATTCCTTTTTCAGAGAACATTTGCTTTAATCAAAAATATATAATGAAAATAATCTAGAAACTTCAAATTACATATTACAGTACTTGGTATTCACAAAACAATAAACATGGCCTCGATTGCCCTAAAGATTCATAAATTCTCATTGTAAAAAAGTAGAAGCATATTTGATGCATAAAATGAGTCTTAAAAATGAAAATACTATATTTTATTACAAAGATTAAATTTAGAATTTTTACCGTCTACGCAGGCTGAATATGAAATTTGAAATTGGTAAACACTTACCTGTATGTGAAATGACTGTATTGTATAACGTAGTTAGGTTTACACACATTTTAGAAGCGTTGAGCGAATACACACACATTCAAATCATCATCCTCAATTTTTTTAAGCGGATGCACTTGTCGTCAAACATTCGCCTATACTACACCACAGTTTACTGTCCATTTTATTACGGGGGCACCATATAGGCGAATAGCATTACCCCTTATGAAGGGACGACACAAACGGAAGCACGCCGGGATTCGATCCAAACAACCTCAGTACCGAAAATCAGCGCACTGTGCCACAGGGCCTCCTCAAATGAGGCGGTGAAAGGTAAAGTGGTGTAAGTCACATTTTCAACTTTTTTTATTTGAGGACAAAAATGTAATCATCATGTTCAATTTATGGTGGGATTGTAAATAATTATTTGCAATATTCTAATAATTATTATGAATTATAATTTGTTCAATTTATAGTGGAAATTTTTGTAGTTTTGGCAGTAAAACTATGGTCTTACACGATTTGACATCCTGACTTACACCACTTTGCCTTTCACCGCCTCAAATCTTACATCATCGTATTTTGATAGCTACTCTTAACATTTTTTTTTTCATTCAAATTGGAGTTTGCACACTGTTGTACCTTAGGTCTGCAGGCAAATGTATTGAACAAATATTTTTTGAGGTTTTTCTTTTATATCATGATCAGCTGACATTCCGCTTAATAAAAAGTTGTCAACATTTTACACTTAAAAAATACTCGAAAATCAACACTCAGATCTTTTTAATTTTTGCTAGTACGAGTTTTACCCAATCTGAAACCTATTTTGACAGCAGTTATCGAAAGAATATTATCGCTCAATGAAAAATTGCCACGTCTTGAAAAGACAAAAGGGAATTATATATATAATAGCCGTTGTCTCTGTATGACACTTCCGGGCTGTACTCATCTTTCAATTGAAGCCCTCAGTAAACAAACGGCCGGTTAGGCTTAATTTCAATTTCAGATGTGGATCAGAATTTTTTCTTACCTAAAAACTAATATCTTCTCCATCAAATCACGTTTGTTTATCCTATTTTTCTATAAAACACTCAGAACTAAAAAAAAAATCGACGCTTTTAGCTGTATATTTAACAGTTTTTAAAAATCTGTTTACTTTTGCGATGAATTCTGAAAGTACACAAACTTGAATGTGAATGAATCAAGTAGCTCAAGTATTCATATCGCGTTGTGAGCTGTAAAAATCTGGATGGCAGTCTACTACTCCAATCGCATGAAAAACTAAATAAATAAAAAATAATGAAAGGGTTTGCTTTTACAAGGTGTGGATTAAATGCAATATTGTTAGATAATTCGGGATATTTTTTAACTGTCATATACTTTTTCCATTATGACGTCATTATTAGTATTATGACGTCAAAATGACGGGTTACCTTCTAGTTGAATATAACTGTCCAATTTGCTACTTGATAGCGTTGAATTTTAATATATAGACAGTTGAAGATTCCTGTATTATTAAATAACTTTCAATTACCATTCTAAATGTTACTTAGATAATATACAGTTTTTCAGAAAAATCACATATTTGACTAATATGGTTTGCTTCTGGTGCTAGCTAAACTCGGTTCTTCCAAATGTTGATCCTAAAACTCATAAAATTTATATTATTTGATTAAATATGTACCTTTTTCTGAACTATTGAATGTATATTTTCAGAATATACTGGCTTATAACCATTACTGAAATGTTCAGTTTATACAGATGCATTTTTTGTATAAAGTAGTATTACTCTGCACTCTGTATTATCAATCTTCAAATTTATTTATTACTAAAAATTTTAAACATCATGTTACTATTTTTACATCACTCCGTTTAATTTTAGCGTCTAACTTACAAAACGTTATTCTTACAAAATATCCACATTAACGACACTGAATCGAAGACATATTCTACGTCTCTCACAAATATATTTCCACAGTTAGTACGAATTCAAAAACTAGATACGTAAATTAAAATGTCACAAATCACGACTGTGCCCGGGTAGATATATAGATATAAAATATTTCATGCATTCCATCAAAAAAATACTGGGCTGCACTCCCGCTCTTCATGTTCATCTGGCCAGACAGAATGCGCTTAGCACGTTTCTACTGAAATGATATACAAACAATAAGAAAGAAAGAAACTTTGAGCCTGCGGACCTTCGTCTGATTTTAAGGTCATTCCCAACCCTCTTTCTCCCGCGCATTGGAATTTGACCCCCCCCCCTCCGTCATTCTCAAACTACCCCTCTGAACGCAGCTGGTTGAGGGAAAACCACAGGGGGGTAGACGTACCTCTATCGGGCACAAAAAACATTGAAAAATTAATTTTAAAAAAAAAAACTAATTGAGCCCCAAATTTCGTTTTTCCTGATTTAAGTTTCTCTGGTCCAAAACATTAACTGTGCCGAATTTGGTCCCGGTGGGTGAAACAGTCTATGATTCTATAGCGGACAAACAAACAGACAAGCTATTTTATATATATAGATAACAAATAAGTTAAGCATCCTTTAACTATACTTAAATCTCTTCTATTGAGTTAACATACACTACAAGTTATTAATTTTATGATATGTCTATCTGAACAACGTCATTCTACTTTGCTATTAAATCAATACATATAAGTTTGTACAAAAATTAAAATAAAATGTATAAACGAAGTTGTTACATATTACAGATATTCCTCGACTTACGACCGCGATAGGGACCGAGACATTGGTCGTAAGTTGAATTGGTCGTAAGTTTCAAAAATTTTTTTTTAAACTCGACTTTTGAAATTCGACTAAAAAAATTATAATACAAAAAAAAATTTGTATTATAAATTTTAATACAAAAAATTATATGTACATACTTATATTTTTTACTTTCATACATACATACGTAATTTAAAATATACTGTATTTAGAAGACAAATTATTTTTCGTTCATCACTACTTATGTTAGTACAATCCATTGGATCAGAATGTACGACAGAAGATACTTTGCAAGTTTTTTTAACAAAGTTATCCAAGGTAGTTTTCTATTCCTTGTATATTGTCTGGTAGCAAGCCAGATTTTCCTGAATACGACGATTAATACTTGTGAATATTTCTTCATTTGGATCCATTCCTCCAAATTGTTGTAGTCCTTTATTAATATAATAAAAAGCTGAAGCCATTTATGAAGCCAATGAAGGCTTATTTGATTTATCGTGTGGCTATCGAAACTATTGCATCATACATTTTTATTATTTCGTCATAAATTTTTAGCAGCATTGCAGAATATTGCATCATATTTTTAAATAACTATGTACTATATAAAGGAATGTACTGTACATTCTAAGAACAGTATTTTTGAGGAAAATAATAGTTTTTAATTTAAAAATTTCGGTCGTAAGTCAATAAATACCTGTACATATATAATGACAAATTTACAAATGATTTTGCATTAACATGTTGCTTGAATTTTGACTCGAACTGGGTTTTCTGCACTAATGAGAATTTTAAATGCATTGCATGTTTACTACAATTTATTGAACTTCCCTTCTCACTTATTTTTGTAATTTTTAAATAGTGTCACAACAGCACAAGAAAAACAACCCCTCCCCCCGAGTTTTATGACTTTGAATACATCCGGAATGATGCCATACTATAATCTTATATCGCTGGACTCTGGTTCGGAACCAGAGTCTGTGGGTTCGAGTCCCACTCTAGGCATGGACGTTTGGAGCCGTTCGAAATCGGCTTGAAGCAGTAGGTCCCGGTCTAATTAGCCCCCGTGTAGCAAAAATTGACCGTAGAGCTCCAAACGAAACAAACAATAATCTTACATCATAGGATGTCTTGGTGGTTGAAGTATAGATGAACAAAAGCAGCAGAAAGTATATTTAAAAACGATCTTCTTTATCAAGTATGATAAAGAAGTCCCATCAACATGTGTTCCTTATTAAAAGATCGCTGGTTTTGGAATTATCCACCACGAAACGAAACATTAGGCTGAGTTGAGAATTTAAATAATTTTATTATGAAACATTTTCATCTCCCAAATGCAGATCGATTCATTACAAACTGCTCTTTCCACGACAACTGGCTGCACATAGAAGGATTGCTTTTTATACAGTACTTGGCGGTTAAGTTCGCAATGGCGCTAATAATATGTGTACCATAAACATTTTCCTCTGACCAGAATGTGAAGAAATACTGAAAACACTTATTAGACATCAGATTCAATAGCATTATTTTTTCTATAATATTTAATAACCTCTTGTTGAATTATAAAAATCAGTATGTTTGTAATGCAACAATAAGTTATGAAACATTATAAAAAATGAAATATCACATATTTGGGAACAACAGTAAGTATAAAAGTCGGCTTCTTATAAAAATCCATTAAATAATACACACACACACACACACATATGATTACAACATAAAATCACACGTGGATCGCGTATTTTGTGAAAGCGCATTGAATAAATATAAGAAAGGTTTTTTTCCCTGAAATTATTGTTTGAAACTTTTTTAAATGCTACGATATGATCGGTTGATATGCTGCAGACAGATTTGATTGTCGAAGAAAAATTGATTCTAAAATCATCTCGTAGACAAGTAGTTGTTTTGAATTGTCGTCACAATTATTTGGACTCAGTCTTAAACTTTTGGGGAGTGTGAGTACTTAGCGTGAAAGAATCTCAATGTAAAGTTATCCCAAAAGACATTGTAACAACTTCTGGCGAGTAATTGAGATGTTCGCTTGTTCTGATGGATTTCGTGGCAAATAGTAAGCAATTTCCGAATGGTTAACAGGCCAGAATTTTACTTTAACAAATTTAATATTGAACTAAAACTTAACAGATTTAACGTTGATTTGAACAAATTATAACTGAATATTTGAACAGTGGCTTCTCCTCAGGAGGCACAGCTCGTGTGGCCGCTCGGTCCAGATCTTAAGGGGACTTTCCTGAAAAAACAAAGAGCCCTTCTGAGAATTCCTTTACAACGATGTGTGAGTTCTCCTGTGGAAACGCTTGTTTTGAGAGGGGTTAAACTCCCTGTGGTGTCACGGTAAATGTTTAAGGCAACTCTGAGGCTTTTTTAAATTTACTACTATTTGATTCATGACCACGAAAGACAGAGTCCTAATAATAATGGAAAGGCCAATTCTTAAACAGAAACTTAACAAGGAAATTTATTTACAAAAAAATTTAACATTAAAAGGGTACAACATATTTAGTTAACTGAGTGCAGGTTTAACAACGCACGCTGCGGGACCCATCTAGTCCCAAACAGGAGCTTAACAAAATCACGACCGCTTGGGTCGATGTTATGCGCCGCTCTCTCTCTCGAAAAAAAAAAAAAATACCAAGTCTCTCCTCTCGGCTGGAAATTCGGGGTCCGTCTTCTTGGAATGTCTGGATTTTCAGCCGGGGGAACAAGAAATCGTTTTTTAATCCCCCACGTGTTCAAAATCGGTGGGAGCTGGCAAAAACTGCCCCGATAACACGCAGCTGTGTTTCGCGCACTCTGTGAGGTCTTTAAAAAATAACCCCATACTTTTTAGTACGCTACATCCCGATGACAGGCCGCGTATTGGATCGATCCGATAGGTCATTAAGTGAAAACTTGTGTCTTCTGTAACGTCAAAATCTCTTAATAACGGCCACCAAGTGACAGGTTTAGGAGTGACAGGTTGTAGTCCAAGTTTTTAACACACACATTTTTCCAAGCTTTCGGGAAAGATGAAACACGTGGGCTTATGGCTCCCGACCTAAAGAATGTTAGAATTCGATGGGGGATTGATTGTTCGTTTTTTCAGCCCGGCAGATGTTTTTTGAATCCCCTGCTGCAAGTGATTCTCCCACAAGGTTTTACGACATGAAGAGAACGCAACAAAACTGTCTCGTTTTTCTACGAGATAGAAGTAAAGTTCATATACCAGCAGTTGGAAACTGCTATTTTAGAATAAAATATTCTAAACGTGTGTTATTAACAAAATATGTCATTTTTTGAAGAATACCAGAAATTACTACTCTGCTTCTGGAAAAGGTACTAAGAATACTGATGAAATGCATTTGGTGAAGATTATTTTAAATTATTTATAATTAAACACTCCTAGGAGATTAATTATACCAAAGTAACACTAAAAATGAGTGTTTCATAAATGTATTTCCCCGAATAGCATTTGCAGGTTATTGAAAAGATAATAAAGAGTAGGTACCAGAAAAGAAGCGCTACTGTAAGCTTTAAAAGTCACTCCATTAAAAAGCTTGGAAGATGAGTGAAAAATTGAAGATGACACATCGCACCTCCTTCCATTTTGTAGATCTGTTTGAACTGGGATTGGGGATGAAAAGTGGCATCCGATTTTTCTCGCCAGGAAGGACTTCAGTTGCCTTGAGAACACTTTTTGTGCGTCAATTTTTTTGGATTCACTAACTTTTTTTATACTGATCCTGTTTTGTCCTCAGTTACTGATAGTCCAATCTATCACAAGTTATTAGCTTAGATTGCTATCACAAGTTATTAGCTCAAAAAAAAAAAAATATGACACTGTGACTGAGGAGACTTTATTGCGATTTTTTATATTATAAAACTATTACTATTATCTATTAGTATTATGAATTTAAAGATATTGTTTTCTCTTTTTTTATAATATAAAATATAAACAAATCAAATAAACAAAAAATAAAAGGCAAGCATAGACTGCTAAATCACTTTAACTTAAAACATATCCTACAAAGAAAACATGAAACATTTTCAATAGAGGATAGCACAGAAATTTCATATCCTCATAATGCAAAAATACAAATAAATAATCCAACAGAGATAGATAAAAATAATACTGTAGCAGGACACCCTCAACTCAACTTTTATGAATAACCCCGCCAAGACTCAACGTCTGAATTAGAGAGTAATGAGTGGAGAGACACAGAGGACTTGCGCCATCCGCGCGCTGTTAATTTTTTAATCCTCAAAAATGTATTCTTTAACTTCATGTAAATAGTTTTGTTCAATGTTTTGTTTTCAAGTAAAGTGTGTGTATGTGCCAATTCTGGTGTCATCTCTGCATCCCTCCACGACAATACGAATATAGACAAAAAACAAACAGAAATCAAGCACTCAGGGCATCCACGCACCAAAGGGAAGATTCTGTATAAGTGCCAGAAATGAACCATAAAACAACATAGAGGTAACCGAAAGGTCTCTTCTTCAGGGAGCCTAACCAAATCAGTTACCTCAAGGGGAACTTTCTGAATAGGATGCAGGTAAGACAAATAAATAATCCAACAGAGATAAAAAAAAAGCATCTGCATCCTATTCAGAAAGTTCCCCTTGAGGTAACTGATTTGGTTAGGCTCCCTGAAGAAGAGACCTTTCGGTTACCTCTATGTTGTTTTATGGTTCAGTTCCGGCACTAATACAGAATCTTGCCTTTGGTGCGTGGATGCCCTGAGTGCTTGATTTCTGTTTGTTTTTTGTCTATATTCGTATTATTTTTATCTATCTCTGTTGGATTATTTATTTGTACTCTTTTTTATAAATCTTCTATCTTATTTGAAAAAGAGAATTATATTTAAATAAAATTATTCTTTTTTCATAAATTGTATTTTTATTTCTGTATTAAATATGAATTATTGTTGATGGAGGGAATCAATATTGTATTCGCCGATATATTATTTGTTTTTAGAAAAGTTCTGACAATGACCAATCTTTTGACTTTTATAATCGGTCTCAGAATTTTCTTTCCCTCGTGGTGTCATGAGTATCCGTTGTTCATCAATCATTTTAATTCATTAGAACTACCGTCTCCTTTGAAAAATAAATGGTTTTGAGTGAAGATATATTTAGTGCGGGAGTTTACTGAAAAGCACTGTATTAGGTTCTACAAATCGTCACAAACTTAAAAAAAAATTGCGGGACTTTTCATTCGATTCAGAAATCATATCTCAAGTCTCGTCTCTATTGGAAGTTAACACTGCACAGACAATTAGGAACTTACTAATTACGGAGTTCGGATACGTGGAATTTTAACCAGTCGTAGGTTTCTTAACGATTTGACGTCAAAAATAAAGTTAAGATGGCATCAGTTACGAAGATTTGAATATTCCTGAATAGCAAGTGCAGCACATTCCAAAGGAAAGAAAAATTGGGATAAGTTCCCAAAGTTTTGGTATGATATTAATAGCAATGAATAAAATATGTGTATAGTGAAGAAAACTAAGAAAGCTGCAGAATTATTTTAAGAAGCAACATTAAAAATCTAACTTCATAAAGTTCTAGAAATAAATTCAGAGATTGAAACATAAAAGGTAGATTTTTAGATTTGAATTCTATTTCTTAAACGAGTAAGGGTTTCATAATCAAAATCAGTACTTAGAAAATAAAAATTATAAATGTCTGTTAAAAATTATAAAACCCTGTTTCTAAATATTTCATTTGAAATGTTTAAGAATGAAGTAGTTCACTGTGTTGAAAAGGAAAATTTTATCGAATCAAATTTTTTGTTATAATTTCATCATTTTCATTTCAGAAAAGTTCTCGTGCAGAACTTCTTTTTGACGTGCCTAACAAGATTTAAGAATATTTATGTGCACATCTTTTGGCTTTAAAATTTAGGCTTTAAAAGGATTAAAATTTTAAAACTTTTTTCCTCAAAGTTTTGATTTTAAACAGTACTTCAAAATATCTAAGCATTCGTACATGAACTAAAAGCAAGTAAAGAGATGAATTAGTTCTGTTTGCCGTTTTTCCTTCAAATGCATGGGTTATGAAATGAATACAGAATTAGGTTATCATTATTTCTTATCTAAATATTTTTTTCTCAAACTAGAAACTCAGTTTTAATTGATCTTTGACATTTCGTTTCGAGGGCAAAAAATAATCTAGCTTGTTGGAAATAGTTTTCATTATTTGTAAGGATATGTATGTATGTATGTTTGTTTGTTTGTTTTTTACGTTTGTTAAAACAATATTTAACAGTAAACAAATAAATTTTTAGAAATATTTTTTGCATTTTTAGCGGTGTTTCTCTGAAATGCTTTTATTTACATAATATATATTTAATAAAATATCTTTCTAAACTGCTCGTATTTAAAATTAATTGTGTTTAATTTATTTACCTGTCCGATAACTACACAAATACGCATTCTATAAATACAAACTATCAATCCTACTTGTAAGCTAGAGGATTGTGCCCACATACAAGACTAAACTAAAAAAAAATCCATCTTGACAGCTTTTAACTGAACTTCTTTGATTAATGTTCTAAAATACATAGGCTGAAAGAGGAATATTAAAGTTTAATTTCATCAACTCAAATTAAGTATCGAGAAGAGAAAAAAATTAATAGATTTAAATAGTATTAAAATTTTTGGTACTAGATAATATGTCCTTGCTGGAACCATGAATTCACAATAGAAAACTAGAATTATCTTGCATATATGAAATGTTGAGTATAAAATTTGGAAGACTTAAATTTATGAGTATTAATTCTGTGTTTGAGGGACTAATTATATTACTTAATTATTACTGAAGCTATTACGAAGTTTTAATCAAAGAAAATATTTTTATAATCTTGTAAAATATTTATTTTCCTCGACACATTTTAAGGATAATGCATACTGCAATGTTTTTATTTGTTAATATAGGATGGGATGAAAGCAAAGTATTTTTATAACCTTTAAAAATCGTAACTTATTTTGCCTGAAACATAGTTATTATCCTCAGAACCTTAAATCACTAATTTCAGAAATACTCAACTAATATTTCAAAATTATATTTTAGATTTGAAAATATTTTATTCACGTACGAATTTCAATGAACATAGTTTAGCTACCAAATGACAATCTTTGAAAGCAATTTTGCTGAATAGCATTCCAAGGAAGTTGGGTTTAACAAAATCATTCTTTTGATATTAAGATTTTGCAATCCAGTATAATGAGTTTTATTATACCTTTTTCAAGGAATTGACAAAGCGATTATCCTCCTTCATGTTTACCAGAATAATATGATTAATATCTGAATATATGCTTGTAGAAAGTCTCGCACAAGATATCACTCCAGACAGCTACTAAATTATGTACACAAAAATAATAATTATCTGTCTTTTTCTTATTTTCGGAAGTAAATCATCCAAAGTAATTAAAAAATCGTGTACCTGATAACATGGTTTTCCTTCCTTTTCAGTTTGCAGTAAATAGACCTTTTCCATGTTTGTTTGTAGTTGATTTAATGTTAAGAAAGTACTTCTATGATGTTAAAAGATAAATACTGATCCTAATAATGGCAGATCTCTGAGCTGATAGAAAAAAA
This sequence comes from Dolomedes plantarius, assembly GCA_907164885.2. Classification (NCBI taxonomy): domain Eukaryota; kingdom Metazoa; phylum Arthropoda; class Arachnida; order Araneae; family Dolomedidae; genus Dolomedes; species Dolomedes plantarius. The sequence continues at coordinate 215,408,998 of OU015494.1, forward strand.
GAAAGAAGAAAACAAATGATGATAAACTTGGTCAGTACACAGAACAGAAACTAAATCCTCGGCAAGTTTTTTGTTGCTTAGTTAAAGTGAATTAGGTGCAGAAAAATATAGTTCAAGTCAAAAATGTCAATGAAGCAGCATATTAAATTTTTTATACTTAATTTATTCTTTATTTACACTTAAGACTAGAAAAAGCATAAAAAATCTTATTTAAAATAATCGAAGAGAAAGTTGCATTTTATATTCCTGTTGCATCAGAAATTTAAATTGCCTATATTTAGAACTAGAAATGAATGTTTTTATAGGAAACAAATAATCTGTCACTCCCAGTGTATACAGATTGAGTAGCTGAAATTTGAAATATCTAAGACCAGAATAGTTTTTGAATTTTGGAAGATTTACTCGTAATAATGTAAAATACGGCCTCACTTGAAAGTTGGACCCAAGTTTCAAGTACAAAATCCGCTTGTGCTTCAATTATTTCTTGAGCACAGCGCTACCCCCCTTCAATTTGGGGCATAATGAGTCATCAGAAAGATAAGCCGTCAACCGCCTACGCGGATAATCTGCGGTTGTTCGGCATGCCTGACTCGAAATTCTTATGCCACTCGTATGCAATCGTTCATTCTATCACTTATTATTGACTCAGCAGCAATTAACATTAAATGAGATGAAAGTCGATTATTAAAGTTATATTTCAAGTCATTGTCAACTTGTGATGTCATGTCAGTGCTCCAAACATTTCTTACTATGGGCTTCTGAACGCGTAGAAGTTCGCATTTCAAATCTGACATAACCTGAATCATATAGTGATAGATCTCTAGAACAGATGGATCTGTGAAGTAAGTAAATACAGTCGACAAGACTGATCCATTATTTCACTTAGCTAGTTGCCACACTTTTTCGGAATTCTCAGAAAAGATTGATTTCCCTATATTTCGAACTAGAAATCGAATGATAAAGACGTACGATTAAAAAATGCAACTTCGGATAAGATCGGAGAAACATAAGGGACACATTATTTAATAAACTTACTCTTAAAGTTAGTTCGTCACATAAGGTCAGACCATTTTCAACGTTTTATGAAAAATTTTTAAAAAAAATATTATATTTTCAAGAAAATGGTAAGATAAATTTTATTTCATAAAATTATTTGTATTTCAGTAAATTATTCTGTATGAAACTATTTATTCCAGTTTAGACGACAGGTATTTGAAACATTAAGAGAAAATATGTATTATTTCAGTTTTCTTTTCATTACCTTTATCTACTCTCATATCTTTTATCTCTTCGATACACGTATAGAAAAGATAATGAAAAAATATTTCATTCTAGCTTTAGTATTTAACCCAATACGCAAAATTTTACCGCATTGGCCGTTTCATAGATGAATGCTAATATTTATCACTTACTGTTGAACTCTTGTTAAAATAGACACGTACGAAAACATTTAGGAGTTCCCATTCAAGTTTTTCTACTGAAAATAGATGAATGTGCACAAAATAGATAGATTTTATATAGATCTGCACAAAAAAGTATTTTTATCCAAATATCCACATGTGTTTGGAAGAAATGTCAATTTCCGTATGCTCGATTTTACTCCATTCGTTTCAACTTTCTCTATGAAAATTCCTTTTACTAAATTGCTTAATTCATTTATTCCATACTTGATATGCTACAATATGATTTTATCGTCCAAAACGAAGCATGGTAACTTGTTATTTGATGCAAAAAAAAATAACTATAATAGGTCATAAATATACAAGTTACTCACTCACTTGCGATAAATGAAATATTCGCTAATTGCCAACAAACTCTCTTTAGTTTGAAAAAAAATCGTAAGAATAGATATCAGATATTTAATACCTACAAAGTTCAAATATTAACAGGTCAGCTTCTTATAATCCAAAGTAAAAATATCAACTGGAAACTCATTTCGAGCAAATGATTATTAGCTGGAAACTAGTTGTCAGTTAGTATTTTTTCGCACATTTTGAGAAGCAGAATACATTTCTTTAGCACGTTTCCAACAAACTTGTGCACAGTGCATACATTTCATGTATGTAATACCAGTCAAATATATTATTGAAATCCTTATGTATCCTTAAAAGTGAATGTATAAATCCTTAGAAATGAAGATAGCTGTTATGTCTTTAAAAAAGATTAAATTAAACTAAAGAAGTTTAAAGAAAACTACTTCCCTTAAAAGGAGACGAACTAAAAATGCACCAAAGAACAACATCTCCAAAAATAGCAATTATACCTGCTGAAATAGAATTAAACTGAGGGCAGCTGAAAATAACACTTAAATTCAAAAGACAGAAACACTGGACAATTAGATGCCTTTTTTTTCCTTAACAAGCTTTTATTATAACATAACATGATTAGTATTTACAATGCTTAAAGGGACAGTGGACTTTCAAACCTAACTTTTTTTGTTTTGAGTGGATTTGCTTGAAATTTGAATATGTGATTAGTACCATATATGTGTAAATGTGGTTAAAATTTAAAGATGAAATATTAATAATTTATGAATTATTAATTATATCAAAAGTTGGCCTAATTAAAAATGTTCCATGCCCATTTCTTTTGCATATAATATGGTAATTTTTATTTACAGGATACCTTACAGAACTAACAATGAAACTTATTGCTTATTTTTAGCATTCAGTAAAAATGTAAATAGAAAAAAATAATAATAGTGAAAACACCCTTTTTATGACGCAAAATACCTATAAATCATCTTTACAAGTACAAAATTTAGAAATTTTGAGCTACGAAGCATAATTTTTTTCGATAAGATTTATTTGATATAGAGTTAAGTATATAAAACTTAAATTTCAAAGCAATACGATAATTAGAAATGCACCCGGAGCAGTTTGAATATTCGTATGACACGAAAATTTTTATTTTGAGTTAAAAACGCATTTAAAGTAATTGCTATTAGTAACCACATAATATCTAAATTAAATACAAATGCCTATAACTAGGAAAGTAATCACAGAAATTAAAAATTCTTTTTGCAACACATTCCTACTCGTCCGTAGTGTCACAATTCAATAAAATAAAAAAAATCGAATTTATGGACAAATTTCACAATTTTGAAAGTCCACTGTCCCCTTAACGTTACAAATTTGCACCACATTGTACAATAAATATAACGAAATTACAAATACTTATTGAAAGATCAGCAACTAGATGCAGTTTCTGAGCTTTCCGATCCCACCAGACCAAAATATCGAAAAGAATGCGTTTAACAGTTTGATATTTCGGCACTTAGGGGAGAAAAGAAAAGAGCGTTTGTTTCTGTGAACTAGGGAATAATTAGGAGTAGCAGAAACACATAGATTTAAGCATTTTCGGAAATCAATATAACTCACCCCCGATGAACGCTGCCTTTGTAAAGACTGGGTGAAAATATTGAAGAATCAATGGACCTGCTCTAAAAAAAAAAAGAAAATTCATCGTAGGCACTTCCCGTTTGAAAGGACTATCAGTGACGTCACTGTTTCAATTCTTACATCCTCTTCCAACCCTTTCAAAACAGATCAAGTGGGTCCTTAAAATATGTTCTTAGCCCAAGCAGGGCTTCGAAAGGGAAAATATACCGAAATGACTGAGGGGTCAAGCGTCAAATGCGTCAAAGGATCAAGTACAGCGCAAAACTCAACTAATTCCATGATAAAACTAGAATCAAGAAATATCCATCATCAAAATGAGCAAAAGCAATTTTTCACACATTTATCGCTCATATTGAAAAGCATTTCAAAATAATAGGCTGCAAAATTTAAAATATTTTTTTTAGGTACAAAGAACTTAATATAAGACAATCCGAAATAGAAATGAACAAAAATTACATTTTATCACATAACTGTTTGTGGAACATAGTTTTTTCCGATGTATCTATTGACAAAGATCAACCTTAGTTTATAAATAAACAATTTATTATTTATTTGATTTATTCTCCCCGAGAACGAATGTTATTTAGCAGCAACAATAGTACTATTTCAATTATAATCGAGTTTCCTGGAATTGATTCACAATTAGGAAAGAACTTCCACCAATCAAGTGACCGGCAAAACTTCTACCGAAACAAATAAAAGCCTGGCAATGTGGCTCAATTTCTCTTCAACACATGATATATGATATTCCTTTTAAGTGTTTATTCAGAGAAACTAGATAGTACCCGTCAAAACTTGACGGTAAATAATTGAATAGTTCCAATAAAAAAAAGGTTCATAACCATATTAGAAATTTTTACAGGATATTAGCTGTTTTTCAATCCGATGTTAGAATTAAAAATGTTGTAATAATCCGAGATTTATTATTTAAAAAAAAACGTCTTTCTTCTTGGAAAAAAAGCATGCTTACCGCTGATTTTTCAATCCGACTTGCACAATCTAACTAATATGCTATAAATATGTCATGTATAAATATATTAAGCAAAAATAAAATATATAAACTAAAGAAGATAAGATTAAAAAATCATACAAATTACTCATGTTCAAAAAAAATTTGCAGTCTATTTCAATAAATAAAAATAAATCCAAATTTAACTATCTAATTAAATCTATTTCAATTTAATATAAATGTTGTTACATATAGCTTTATTCCGGAAACCAATCCATACAGATAAGGCAGCCCACAACGTTACAAAGGATCGGGAAACAAAGCAAAACAGCAATATAAACTAGAAACCAACAATAAAAACTAGAAACAAAATAAACCAGAAAAATATACACAATCAAAAAGTTGAGTCACAAAAAAAGTTCATAATGGTCCTTGCATCCCAATACAATTTGCTGATGTCTCCGTTTCTATGGGAGATTCTGTCAAGTACATGGCAAGTTAGGAGATGATCCGAATTCATAACGGCAGATCGGGCAAACGTTGCTTGGAAATATACCTATTTTGAACAGATGTTCTGCCAAGCAGTCTGTAGCCTGAAATTTGCTACTGCTTCTTTGCGGGGTGTGTGGCAATAAGATTTCCAACAGTCCTGAATGTTCTCAAAAGGTTTTACCTTTCAATTTTTCCACCATATAGGAGGTGCTTACCTCTCTAAATTTTTCAAAAGCGTGTCTTTTGAGTGTATCCGGTGTAACAGGCATAATATCTTGCTGAATGCGGGTTCCGTTTTTTGCAAGCAAATCTGCCTTCAGTACCGACATGTGATGGAATCCATTGAAAGACAATTTTCTCCATGCCTCTAAGGATGTTCAGGGTTTGCTTGATTTCAGAGCAGTGATTTTCCGTAATGGCTTGGATGGCAGATATAGAATCGACTAAAATAACCACTTTGGAGAACATATTGGTTTTGGTTTTTAAATTTTCGAGTGCTAAATGAATTGCGAAGATCTCAGCATCAAAATTGGACATATATCGGCAGACAGAGGCACTCTGGGAAAATAGCAGCTCCCGCTCTGTCTTCAATTCGACCCCACCAAACTCGGGTCCACAGATACACACAATCAAAAAGTACAGCCACAAATTTAACATAAATATATTATATATTCATGTATTACGCTATATACATGTATAAATATATTAAGCAAAAATAAAATATATAAACTAAAGAAAATCAGATTAAAAAATCATACAAATTACTCCTGTGCAAAAATACAATAATAAACAGAAATTAAAAACACTATCATCGTAATAGAATGCTTTACGAAAAATCGGTATGAACAAAAGAACAATATTAAGCAAATAAATATTCAATTAAACACAATTAAAATGTTAAATTCAGTTACATAACTTGAAATTTACATCCAAATATAATCATTCAGACATTACGAAATTTTAAAAAAAAAACTGGCCCATATGTGACGTCACACCGTTTAAATAAGAAATTGAATAGAATACAAACCGTTATAAAAGTACTATTAAAAGTAAATATTAAAGAGAAATTAAAACACTATCATCGAATAGAATGCTTTACGAAAAATCACATGAAAGCCACATGTGAGCATATGAAAGCCACGTGTGTTGGCAATTAAGAAATATTCATTTCTACTGTACACAGTTTTGAAAATATCACTACGCATGCGCCGGGTTTGCAACTTTCCGAAAATACTAAATTTGACATTATTGTAATATCTGGTTAAAATATAAATATAAATATATATTAAAGTAATAATATAATGAAAAACTGTTTTATTGTGGAGAAAGTCTCTGATTCAATTTTTCTTAAATTAACGACGATGAATGAATCACGGTGAATGAATGAATCACTCGTGTTTACATTTTCAAGTTATGAGTATATAAAATGAATACTTGTATTACAGCCGTCTAAAAATCGAAATGAGTTGAATGACGAGTCGAATCGAAATGACGAGTTGATTTGTGTCGATATTACGTTGTTTTAATTAAATTTATTTGGGTTTAGATAGCAAATAATCTTTTGAAACTTTACCTTTAAGCCTAACTCATAAAACAAAATGGATGCCATAGGCTGATATAATTATGAAGCGGTCGCTCCGGAAGCGTTACATGACAGATCCATACACAGAACACGGCAACTATTAGGGGAAATGCATTTGGTTTTTATAAATGTGTTTGGTTTTTCATCTTGTCAGTTCAACAAATAGGCGATTGGTTGTCTCCGCAGTTTGCCCTTATGAAAAATTGCTTAAAAAATAATCAATTAACACGAGAGACTCTGGCAACAAACAAAGCTATTTCTTCCATCAACAAAAAATCTGATATTTGTTTAAATTTAAATACAGGGTGATTTTTTTTAAACTGACAGTTCTCAGAGCCATCTGTAGCGCGATCTATAAGCCTGAATTCCACCAAAATTGATAGAGGGACTAAAGGACAACATGGGAAAGAGTTTCCGCGGAAAAAAAAAATTAGTTCCAACAGTTGCCGATAGGAGAAGATATGGCGCTCTTGTTGTCGGCGCACCCGAGAATTTGCATAAAAGGCAAGTAAAACATCAAAATGCAAATTCACGACTATGTAGTCGACAGCAGCGCCAGTATTTCGGGCTATAAAGTGCGGAATCTGTTGCGCCTTCGCTTTAGAGAAGAAATGGTCATCAGTCGCTTTTTTCCACCTAACCCATGTGACAGTTTTCTGTGGGGTTATTTAAAGTCTAATCCGGTGGAGTCCCGAACTTGGCGGCCCTAAAGGACAACATATCCCGGACTTTGATGAACATTCCTGGTGACATGTTACGGTCGTCCGTTGAGAACGTAGTGTTTAGGATGCAATGTGTCGTCCACCAGGACTGTGGTCACATTGAAGGAGGATAAGTGAATTTAATGCATAAAGTGGTGTTGCAGGGAAATTTCTTTGTTATTCAATTGTCTGCTTACAACTTTTTCGGTATCCATCCCTAATCTTTATAGCCCGAAATACTGGCGCTGCTGTCGACTACATAGTCGTGAATTTGTATTTCGATGTTTTATTTGCCTTTTATGCAAATTCTCGGGTGCGCCGACAACAAGAGCGCCATATCTTCCCCTATCGACGACTTTTGGAACTATTTTTTCATGGGAAAACTCTTTCCCGTGTTGTCCTTAGTCCCTCTATCAATTTTGGTGGAATTCCGGCTGATAGATCGCGCTACAGATGGCTCTGAGTACTGTCAGTTTTAAAAAAATCACCCTGTATATTTATAGACATAGAAAAGGATCTTTCTGGCTTGAACTGATTGGGGGAAGAAATTTTTCGAAATTGCAAAGTCCGAAATTTTTTACCAATGCAATTTCTTTTAAAATTTGACAATATAATTTTAAATTTAAAGTATGATTAACGATATAACTGAGATGCTGTTAGGAACGTGAAGAATAGTAGGTTTTTTTAAAAAAAATCTAGGACATTAAACTGCACTCCTCGATTAGTTTGCTGTCAATTTTTTTCTTGTGATTTAGGTTGATGAGATGAACAATTGAACCTACAACGAAAATCTCGATATCCTTGCAGCGTACTGAGTGAGAAGAATGAAATTATTAAATGTTTGCATCAGCCTGGTCTTAAATATTAAACAATTTCAGTTTACTTAGAATTCCGAGAACGATTTATTTGCCATAATTTCAGTTCGCATAGTTTAGTATTTGAACGTCAATGGTTTCTACTTCTAGTTGTTTAAACAGGTTAGTTAGAAAATAAATTTATGTTGTTTTATTTATATTTGCTAATAAATGAAGTTGCTCCACTTTATGTGCAAAACACGTAAAGTAGTACGGTAATAACAGTGATTGATAACATCTAGTCTTGTTAGTTTAGTATGTAATAGGAAGATAAAATCCTGTACAGTATTTTATAAGGGATTAGAAAGTTTCAGAATCTTAAAAAAGATCTTCCATATACACACACTCAATCTCTCGTTTCCATTAAATAAATTCTTAACTTCAAAATGTCATTTTTACACTACGATGAAAACGTATCTGAGGAATTGAAGCGTGTGACAATTTCAGGGTGCATATTCTTGTTTTGAACGAAATTATTCATTATTGAAAGGAATTATCCCTATTTTCTATAACGAATAATTTCATTTTTTAACTAAATATATGTTATGAAACAATAAATGATACTTTCAGTTTTATTTCATTTCTTTCCATTCTTTTTGTATGCATATGTAAAATAACACTACGAATTTTTTCTGTTACTTTTTCAGTCGGGCTTTGTAGGTAAAGTCTGCATAATTTAAGAGTTATTAACTCCTATCAGTCCCTTTAGAGAGCGAGTAAGCCGAGCCGTTTGTAAAATTTGACCTCATTAAGCTGTGTAAATAAAATGTCTAACCATATTTGCTTCCTGTTTTACTCCAGAAGAGTGATCTTTTCCGTTATGAGTCATTAATCATCTAATGCAAGCTCATTATAGCTAAAATCTGCTTTTTTAAAGATTAGTGGCAAATTTCAAACGAAACTGATCATAATTTCAGTTTTGATTACAAGTGATATCGATGTAAACAATTAGTAGAAATTTATTGGATAAAGTCGGAAGAACAGCTACCTAATTATTTTACTCAAATGCAACTTTCTCTTCGCATAATTTGAACAAAGCATAATTTGAACAAAATATCTAGAAATAATGAAATAAACACGAAAGGAAGAATTACATACCAAACGCATCAATTAATCTTGTTATCATTTCACAGTGAATCCAAATGTAAACTATATAATTAATCTGAGAAACAGCTGAAGTAGAAAAAAAAGCTGCATCTCTTTTTATTTCAATTTCAAAAGAATTCGAACGTCTGGCAAACATACAAAAATAGTTATCTGAACTTCGATATGATTTATTGTACAATACAACGAGATAAACTTCCATATAAAAAACGAATGAAAAAGAACTTATCTCTAATAATAGATATCTCACTGATAAAAATGCTCTTAGATTTTATATTATGAATCATCTGCATCAACTTCTTAATGTCAGCTTAATAGTGGGAATCGAAAGGTAACGAAATGCAAAAATTATGGTTTTTTTTTTGTAAAATAGCTTTCGGGATGGAGAAATACATTTAAAGAAAATGCAAGCACTAGTTCTGGCAGAACTTACTGAAGTAAAATCATTTAAATGCTAAAGAAAATTCGACTTAAAAGAAGTTGGATAAAAATATCTTCATAAATACCGAATAGTACGCGTTTCTTGTTAATATCAAATAAGGCAATTTGTTTCGTCTATTGTAACAGTTACCGGAATAATTAACTTTTGAAATCTTTTTGCACAAAAATTTTGTTTCAAACGATACGTTTTCCTCACAAATATTTAAATATCTTACGATTTTTTTTCTAATGCTATAGAACCTGAGAGATAATTTTTAAGAAATGTACAGTATTTTTATTCGATCTAACTGAATATGCAGTGATTTAATTTTTCAAATAAATTCTTAAATTTTGACTGATGCCTTTTGCGAACTCTTCTAGTGTTTTTAACACAATAATCTCGTTACAGTTTCATCTTTTCATCAGGATATAATCCATGAGCATCCGAGAATACATCCGAGAATATCGAAAGTGGAATTAACATTTTTAGGGAGCTCAATTTCTTCTCTTTCAACCTATAAAACAGAGCATCGAAGCAGAGTGCGTGAAAAAGAAAAGAGCAGAAAATGTGAAATATGTGGATGAACCCAACTGAACTATATGCAGTTTATACCTTAAAGGTACTTAATCATTACTGCAAATATCGAAAATTCTTGGGGGAAATTTCTCATATTATGAATAACACGTTTCAAAAGAGCACTCAAGTCCACCAGTTAGTTCCACTGACTCAGCATTCGCTATATCTGAAGTAATTGATAATTTGAGTCTTAAAAAGATAGTAATTCTCAAATTTCAGGAGATAATTGAGAATAGTCAAAACAAATGCATTTTCTAATGAAAAGTTTCAGCAGCTTCTTTTATTTTTTGGGAACGTATTTTGCAGACAAAAATGAGTCTAAAAGAGCAAATTATTTTCACTAATTTACTACAGATATTAGTTAAGATTTTTCTGCAACTGATTTCTTTCGTAAGTATGAACATTGCATTCCGCTTTACTGTTACACCAACATTTCTATATAAATAAAGTAACAGACGTATTTGTCGGGTCACGTGAACGTCACGTCTCGGGTCTCACTCATCCTGAGACTGCGATTTTGGCGGCCATTTTGCTTTGGTCGAAAATCGGTGTATTATTTTTCTCATGAAAGTACATAAATCTTACATATTTGGAAAGAGCTTTGAAAACTGATAACTTTTTCTGCTTACAGTTATGCTGTTACTTTAATAATTTTAAAGATATTATAATTCTAAAAAAGCACTCCACCGGAGAAGCAGGCCACCCCAAGCAGTATGGTGCAGCCATCTGTCGGCAGCGACGGGAATGAAAATTGACGGGAATTTAATACATTTGTATGGCGCTGAAAAGGGCCATTTTTCTTTTGTGGGGCCCGGGCGAAGCCCGGCTAGTTATTAATAAAAGGGGAGTCGACCGAGAGTAGCTTTACAAATTATGTAATAACTACTCTCAGGATCAACTGGATATTCAACTCAAATCTATTTCTTGTCTTTAAAAAATACCCTGTCAATTTTGCCTTTTATAAAACAGAGAAATGGAAACACCACTCTTAATGCCTTCTTAAATAAATTGACGACTCCGCTCATAACAATATCTCTATATTCTCCACAGTTTCTGAACAAGAATGAATGTCATTTTCGCCAATCAGTTGGGAGGTATATCGTTACTCTTCGCGCCAAACCAGATTTTCGAAGATTGACATTCCACGATGCATTTGAGAAGAAAACTTAGGTAGCTGCTTTTAGATTCCTTTCTTTTTACAATAAATTTCTGCTAATTATTTGCTTCCATAACAGTTGACAATATTTTTATATTCCAACCTGAAATATGTTCAGTTTTGTAGGTAATTTTCCACTCTTCACAAAAGCAGATTTTAAATACTATAATGAATATGCATCAACTGATAACAGATTATAAATGGAAAATACCTTCATCCCTTACAGACTTCCAACGAGCTTAAAGGTAAAGAGGAAAATCAAATTAGAGAAATTAAATTATAGAGGCAGAGAATCAAGCAGTTTCTAATCAGACGGTGAGATAGTCTGTTGATTTCGCTGAGGCAGCGTGAATCCCGGCGCCAGACCAGAGCCAGGCGATAGTCGAGACTAGTCAAGTGAGGAGATGAATCGAAATGTTATTTCGAAAAGGTTTTTATTTGGAGAATGATTTTGAGAGAACGTAAAAATATAGTTGAGGTATCAGAAAAACGGTCTCTGCGTATAGATGTGCCAGTCAAAGACAAAAATGGGATTGGGGCAAGGGTTTGAGCGTGGCGGATCGGAAAATTTACCATATAAAGTCTACGGAAAAGCGTGCGCTGTCGCATTTACTTTTATTGCTCGCATACAGAACTTCTAAATTTTATAAAACACGTAATTTGTGTTCTATGATCAGTCTTTATAGTAAGTAAATACCTCCTCTCTTTATTAGGTTGTTTTTTTACTTGGAGACCTCTTTGAATTATTTTGTAAATTTTTTGTAGTCAAGTTGCTTCATTGAAACCAAACAAAATATTTTCGCCAATGTTCAGCAGCCAGAAGAAACCGCACCTAAGGAAAAGGTGCCTATGATAGAAATTGAAAATTCTTCTCATTACTAAGAAGCCCGCTTTCGCTGTTCAGTTTGAGTGCCCATGACAATCAGTTAAAGTTGATAAATTAGACTGTAAGACTGAAATGCCGAAGTTCAATAAACATTGAGCTGCTTAAGGTAGAACGAATTTTGTTATTCCAAAAATGAAAACAAATTTGCTCGATTTCGAGCAATTGGGACAGTAGTAGGGATTTTAATATGGGTTAGTGGCATTTGGTTAATAAATCTCATGTCACGATAAATTGTTCGAGTGAGCTTTAATTATTTTAAATTGCACTTACTTGAATCTGTCGTCTAAGAAACTTAAATCTCCCAAAAAAGCAAATCAGTTCCTCCTTCCACCAACAGAACAAAAGACTTTAACTTACCATACACCTGCTTATAGATTATTTTTCATGCACAAATACCCATAAATTCGTCGAAAAGCCTAAACAAAAGAAGTTACAGCATAACGTGTTTGATTGTTCGGATTCATCTTTGTTGTATAACTAATGCCTTAATTAAACGAAAAACATATTATTTAAGGTTTGTATTACATTTCATTGGTGCTCAACGTCAATATTTAAGAAGATTAATATACATTTTCCTGTAGACAACAAAATATTTTCAACCAAACAGAGGGAAAACAGTAAAAAATTCGAGTGATTTTCTAAAAGAATTCAGAAAAGTTAATTCTTGGAAAAATTGTTTTTAACATAACGTATGTATTAAATCAGAGGAATATATTTTGCATTTTAATTTAAAAAGAAATGTCATTTATATAAAGTGTTGGAAAACTCGAAAGCAAAATTACTTCGCTTGCAAATACAAAGCTTGCAAATTTTCCATTTGATCAGGTGTCTCAAGTTTATTTTAAACTTGTACAAAATATAAATAACAAACACCCAGTATCCCACTAGAGAAGCATCTGTTTCATTCATATCGATCAAGCAATAACTTATTAAAATAATCAACAACAACACAAGATATGGTATTTGCAGATGTATGTCAAAACAGATTCATTCATCTTACGCGTTACAGAACGATAACATTGGTTAATTTGTAAATTATTACAGTTAAAATGATAAAATAGAATTAGACAAAGTATTTTTCTTCACACAGGGAACTATTTTAAAGAACATGCGATTTTTTTTTAGCGCTAATGTCTTTGTACTTCGCTAGAGGAAAATTACTATTCCTTTAATAATTTATTTTCAACCGTTGTCAACCTTTAATAATTTATGTTCGACCTGTCAAAGTTGGAGACCTATTTTCAATAATTACGCACAGTTCGATAAACATTTCCTTCACCGACCGTATAGATCATCGCCAAAATGGTTACAGAAGGAAAACTGATCCTTCTGTAACCATTCTTGTGTGTGTGATTAAATACCACATATTTCGAAAGATGACTGTAGCGCTCAAACACCAACCAACAATTCATGTATTTTGAAGTTTAACTTCAATAAGTACAGTGATTTCCGCTTATAAGAATCACGTTTGTTATTACTGTTTTTGATTCTTATAAGCGGTTGATTCTTATAGCCGAAATTTAATTTTTGGACAGGAAGACACACCTATATATACATATATTAGATAATTTACCATAAAATACTCTTTAATTTACATTAATTATCTTTTATTAAAATTATTTTTTATAGTTTTAAAAATACAACTTAATTTTTAGACCTATAAGTAGATACACATGATTATAGTAAGAGAAGAAAAAAATACAATATTTGTTACAAGTTACAACATACCTGCTTAACAGTTTTAACATTTCAACTACAGGAAGGGAGCAAGAAAGTTTTCTGCGGTAGTTTGACGTAATGAAGTTTTAAGGAGGTTGTTTATACCTCTTTCAATACTTATAGTCTCAGACAAAGATTCACCATCTAGCTTCGGTTTCTCGGTTTGATAACGTGCTGAATCTACCAATGTCACGTTTGCATAAGTGATAGTGGACACTTCGCCGAAGATTTATGTGTTTTAGGGTCCAGGAAGCCGCAATCAGGATGTGGAAGGTGGGAAAAAAGAGTCCCTATTTTTGTTTGTCAGTGGAGAAAAGTGAAATCGGACTCGGACGGGTAAAGATGACCCCGGGTCGAGCTCATAGGACAGTGTTGTGGTAAAGCGTTTAAGGGGAAACTATTATGTTATGTCTAATAAAGAAAGGGGTGAATTTTACGATTATTCCATACCATCTTATCAATCTTTCTTTAAAAAAAAGAAAGAACTTCGTGACTTTTGAGGGTTTAAGTGGCTTTTTTGGAAAAATGAAAGGAAAGCGAAGAGTGTAAACTGATTCTTAAAACCGGTGGATGGATTCTTTAAAGCGAAAGTTTTAACATGGAAATAATACATTTGTTTTTGTTTTCGCGATATTGATTCTTATAAACGGTTGATTCTTATAACCAGTGATCACTATAAGCTGTGGTTACTGTATTACCTTACAAAAGATCATCTATTAAGGACAGTCTAGAGCAGGGGTGTCCAACCCGCGGCCCAAAGTAAGTATTAATGCGGCCCAGAAAGAGAGCTCAAAGCGAAAAAAAATATCAATAGCCCGCCTCAGCGATGATGGCAGGCGGCCATTATAGTTCCCGCTTTGTTCATTCAACAATTCGACACATTTCATTATTTGAAATATCTTTAATTCGATGCATGATTCCGTATGCAATTTCTATCTATTAATCTGATTACAAAAATTAAATGTGAAGTTTTTACACTTTTAACATTTCATATTTGTAATAAAATTAATTGCCAAAAAATCGAAACCATTTTCTGATGGCGAAGTTATTAAGGAATGCAAGGAAAGCGTGGCAGATATGATTTCCCCTGATAAGGAAGATGATATCTAAAATCAATGTCTCATCACACTATTTCCAGGAGAATTGACGAACTTTGGAAATATATCGACAACGACTTAAAAAGTAAAACTTCTAGTCTTAAGTTTTATTCTTTGTCGATTTGATGAAAGAACTGATGCTGACACGGCTCAATTTGCCATTTTTATTAGAGGTATAAATGGCGAGTTTATTGTAACTGAAGAAATGGCTTCTTAGTACCGTTAAAGACACGACAACCTCGAGAGATTTATATGAAGCAGTGAAGAAAACGTTGATGTGCTATTCTAATTAACTCTTGCCAACATATCTGGTATACTTACAGATGATGCCCCAGCTATGATAGGCAGAAAAGAAGACTTGTAAGATTAATAGAAGACGATGCCATCGCTGTTGAAAATCCTCATTTGATGAAATACCATTGCATAATATACCAGGAAAATATATGCGGAAAAGCTTTAAAAATGGACCATGTTACGCAAATCGTCGTCAAAACGGAGAATTTCATAAGGACTTAGGGATTGAATCATTGCCAGTTTCAGGAATTTCTTAAAGCTTGGATGCTGAGTATGGCGATATTGTATACTTTACAAAAATAAGGTGGCTCAGTTGAGGGTTAATGTTAAAAAGATTTTATAGCTTACTTGATGAAATCAAATTGCTTATGACATTGAAAATAAACTTGTGTCAGAACTACTTGATGACAACTGGCTTGCAGATTTAGCATTTTTGGTAGATTTGACTGCCTATTTAAATGAATTAAACACTCGTCTTCAGGGTAAAAAACCAACTTATCAGTACAATGTTTCAAACCATAAACGAACGCGTTCCAAATGAAATTAAAAATATGACAAGCCCAAGTAAATGTTCACTTTTTTTGCATTTCGACACGCTGACCGAACATAATTCTAAAAATGGTAAAAAATTAGGCAGATTTGCTTTCCGATTTAGTACAAGAATTTAAAAATCGATTCCAGGACCGTTGGAAAAATAAGCAACTGTTTTGTATCTTGCCACTCCATTTACAGTCGATATAGATATGCTGCCAGCAAATTTTCTGATGGAAGGCATAAAGTTGCAATTTGACATCCTACTTAAAGAGAAATTCAATCAAGGTCTCTTTGTTGGACTTTTATAAATCATACCTGTCCAGCGATAAATATCCCTCGCTGCATAATCATGCGCTATTCATGTCATCATTGTTTGGAAGCACGTGCATCTGTGAACAACTATTTTCAAGAGTGAAGCACACTAAGGCCTCTTTCAGACGAGGCGGTTAGTTGATTCAACTAGTTGAACGGGCGGCTGTTAAAGAGTGTAGCCACTTAACAAATGGTGGGGAATCACCCGAACCCCTTCACACGCAGTCAACTCATCCGACCAGGCGGTTTGCCAGCATGCACAAGTTTCGCTAACCTGACCTTGACAGCCGCCCGTTCAGCTAGTTGAATCAACTAACCGCCTCGTCTAAAAGAGGCCCAAGAGTCAAATTAGAACCGAAATATCGGATGAACATCTTGAGAACTCCCTGAGAATTGCAACCACTTCAATTGACCGAAATATTGATGTATTAGTTTCTCAAATTCAATGTCAAATAATATCACATTAATTTCATGGCTCCTACAGATATCTTTATAATTATAAATAAAATTTATCTGTATAAATAAAGTAACAGACATATTTGTAGTGGGTTCTGTCGGGTCACGTGACCGTCACGTCTCCGGGTCTCACTCATCCTGAGACTGCGATTTTGGCGGCCATTTTGGTCTAAAATCGGTGTATTATTTTTCTCATGAAAGTACATAAATCTTACATATTTGGAAAGAACTTTGAAAACTGATAACTTTTTCTGCTTACAGTTACTCTGTTACTTTAATAGTCTTACAGATATTTTAATTCTAAAAGCACTCCACCGGAGAAGCACTCCACTCCGAGCAGTATGGTGCAGCCATCTGTCGGCAGCGACGGGAATGAAAATTGACGGGAATTTAATACATTTGTATGGCCCTGAAAAGGGCCCTACATACATATATATGTACCTACATATATATAATACATACATACATACATCTATCCTAGTAATAGCCCAGATCTGTCCCTCTATCTGGAACGCTTCCGGAGCGACCGCTTCAAAAATATATCAGCCTATGGCATCCATTTTGTTTTATGAGTTAGGCTTAACTAGTTAAAAGTAAAGTTAAAAAAGATTATTTGCTATCTAAACCCAAATAATTTTTTAGAAACAACGTAATATAGACACAAAGCAACTTTATTTCGATTTTTAGACAGCTGTAATAAACGGTTATGACAATTTCAAAACAGCTCGTGAATGTTTAAAACCGTTCTCAGAATAAAATATCCTTTCATTGTAACGCAGTTTCGTTGTGAAATTCATATTCATTAGAAAATTATCTCTTTTCCGCCACCTATAGAGTTATCATAGTGTTTCACTTAAATTAATAAGAAGTATTTATTTTATATACTCAGAACTTGAAAATCTAAACACGAGTGAGTCATTCATTCACAGTGATTCATTCATCGTCGTTAATTTAAGAAAAATTGAATCGGAGAATCTTTTTCACACTAAAACAGTTTTTCATTATATTGTTTTTAATATATATATTTATATTTTAACCATATAATATATATTTTAACCAGAAATTACAATAATATCAAATTTAGTATTTTCGGAAAGTTGCAAACTCGACGCATGCGTAGTGATATGTTCAAAACCGTCTGCTTTCAAAGCGTGCTTTTCAAAGCAAATACCTAACATAACCGCAACATTTTCTTAAATTTTAAAAGTGTTTTATTGAATATTTCTAAATTGCAAACACACGTGACTTTCATGTGCTCACATGTGGCTTTCATGTGATTTTACGTAAAGCATTCTATTACGATGATAATGTATTTAATTTCTGTTTATTATAGTATTTTTAATATTACTTTTAATAGCACTTTATAACGATTTGTGTTCGATTTCTAATATTACTTTATATATATATATATATTTATATACATACACACACACACACACACACATATATATATATATATATATATATATATATATATATATATATATATATATATACAGTGATTTCCGGTTATAAGAATCACATTTGTTATTACTGTTTTTGATTGTTATAAGCGGTTGATTCTTATAGCCGAAATTTAGATTTTTGGACGGGCACACACACACACACACCTATATATACATATTAGAAAATTTACGATAAAATACTCTTTGATTTACATTAATTATCTTTTATTAAAATTATTTTTTATCATTTTAAAAATACAACTTAATTTCTAGACCTATAAGTAGATACACATGATTATAGTAAGAGAAGAAATAAAATTCAATATTTGGTACAACATACCTGTTTAACAGTTTAACATTTCAACTACAGGAAGGGTGCAAGAAAAAGTTTTCTATGGTAGCTTGACGTAATGAAGTTTTCAGGAAGATGTTTATAACTCTTTCAATGCTAATAGTCTCAGACGAAGATTCACCTTCTAGCTTACGTTTCACGGTTTGATAACGTGCTGAATACTACTAATGTCACGTTTGCCTAAGTGATAGTGGACACTTCGCCGAAGATTTATGTGTTTCAGGGTTCAGGAAGCCGCAACCAGGATGTGGGAGGTGGGAAAAAAAGAGTCCCTGTCTTTGTTTGTCAGTGGAGAAAAGTGAAATCGGATCCGCACGGGTAGGATGCCCCTGGGTCAAGGTAATAGAACAGTGTTTAACTAAAGCGTTTAAGGGGAAACTATTATGTTATGTCTAACAAAGAAGGGAATGCATTTTACGATTATTCCATCCCATCTTATCAATTTTTCTTTTAAAAAGAATAAAGAAAGAACTTCGTACATTTTGTGGGTTTAAGTGGCTTTTTTGGAAAAATGAAAGGAAAGCGAAGAGTGTAAACTGATTCTTAAAACCGGTGGATTGATTCTTTAAGGCGAAAATTTTAACATGGAAATAATACATTTGTTTTTGTGATATTGATTCTTATAAACGGTTGATTCTTATAACCACTGATCACTATAAGCGGTGGTTACTGTATTACCTTACAAAAGATCATCTATTAAGGACAGTCTAGAGCAGGGGTGTCCAACCCGCGGCCCAAAGTAAGTATTAATGCGGCCCAGAAAGAGAGCTCAAAGCGAAAAAAAATATCAATAGCCCGCCTCAGCGAAATTATGCTCAAACACATCATTGCCAAATTATGCTCAACACATCATTGCCAAATGTTGAAAATCATAATAATCCGCAGAAACAAATTAATGTTTAAACGGCCTCGTGCTTAGTGAGTATCTAAAGACAGATTTAAAAATGTCACTGAGCATGCGCAGAGAGCAAATTTTTAATTGTAAATTATCGCTAATTAAACAGCGCGAAATAAACAATTTCCATCAGGTTTAATTTTATATTTCACAAACATAATTATCATAAAAATAAAAATGGCAGAGAGAGATCTAGAGAGACTCCTCGGCACTGAAACATGCCACTGAGCATGCGCAGAAATCAAATTTTAATTGTAAATTATAGCTCATTAATAAAAATTGCAGTTACAAAAACCAAATGTGACAAATCTACAGATTACTATCTTTGGTTTAAGACCAAAATGAAGTAAATTGATGCAGTCGTTTTCTCTCACGGACTGCCCAAAAAGTCGGCTTAGCAACTTAAATATATAGATAACCATACAATAATTGTAATACACACGCATGATCGTGGTAACACTCGTTGGAGTCGGAAAGGTATGAAACAGCGGTTGCAAAATAAACAAAAAAATAGGTAAATAGATGGGTTAATAGGGGGTATGATCCCCTCTTACAGATATACAGGTCTCGCAGCGTGATTTCATACTTGAAATAAGGCAGTTTATCATTTGCTGTGGCAATTGGTACCACTCGTTCAGCAACGCTGTTTTCATTCCCTGGATGGTTCTCGGAGGCTGGTTGCGAGTTGCAATTGCCCTCCCCAGAGCGTCCCAGACATGCTCTATAGGGTTAAGGTCTGGAGATCTGGCTGGCAAATCCATCCGGCGAATATCCTCACTCTCTAGAAATTCGTCGACCAGAAGACCTATGTGGCCTCGCGTTATCGTCCATTAAAATGAACTCAGGGCCAACTGCACCCCTGAAAAGGCGAACATAGGGCTCCAAGACCTCATCCCTATACCTCACACCAGTCACAGTGCCTCTTTCAAACACATGGAGAGGTGTGCGGCCATCCAACATGATGCCTACCCAGACCATTAAACCTCCTCCGCCATAATAGTCGATTTCGCGGACATTGGAGGGTAGGTAGCGGGTCCCTGGTTCTCTCCATATGAACGTACGGCGAGAATCGGTGTTTAGGCTGAACCGGGACTCATCAGTGAAGAGAACGGTCGACCATTGATCCATAGTCCAATCTCTATGCTCTCTGCACCATGATAAACGGATTCTCCTGTTCGTAGAAGTGAGCGAGACGCAAACAGCAGGTCTTCTTGCAAACAACCCTCTCTCATGAAGTCTTTTGGAAACATTCACCCTTGATACACGGGCTCCTGTGGCTGCATACAAGTCACGAGAGAGCTGAGAAGCTGTTGCACTCCTGTTACGCCTCGCTATAATCGACAAATGGCGATCTTCTCTGGTCGTCGTGGCTCTTGGACGACCTTGCCCAGGCCTTCTCTCGATGGATCCGGTATCCTGGAACTGTTTCCATATGTTACACACGACGCTGGGGTTAAATTGAACTCTCTACAAATTTGGACTTGAGATTGGCCTGCTTCTAGCCTCCCCACAATTCGCCATTTGCTCATTTTTACTGTTACAATTTGAAATTAACCGATTGCTGCAAAATAACACCAAGAAATTCGCCGAGGTGTGCTAGCGAACGAAATGCGTCTTAACTTACGCGCGCTTATAAAGCCTGTTCCTCTACTGGCTCCGCCTACACACACGTATACGCTTACGAATTTGACGTACAAGATTTGCATTTTTGTCTAGAAGCAGTGGTTTTACATTCAGTTCAGTTCTTTTCATGAAATTCGATAAAATATGCGAATTCTCTTAATTTCTTTCACCAGTGCAGCTGAAAACCCATACTTCGCTACGGAGTACATTCAAATTAAATACAACGGTCAATGCACGCAATTAATCTCTATATATAAAAGAGCTTGTCTGTTTGTTTGTCCGCTATAGAATCATAGACTGTTTCACCCACTGGCATCAAATTTTGCACAGTTAATGTTTAGGACCCGAGAAACTTAACGCAGCAAAAACGAAGTTTGGGACTCAATTATTTTTTTAATTAATTTTTTAATGATTTTTTGTGCCCCTAAGAGGTGCGCGTACCCCCTGTGGATACAGACTTTTCCCCCCAACATGTTATCAGTGAAATCTCGAGCCTATCCCCCGCGCGGTTATTACAAACCCCTCTTCCCCCGCGCGGGGGAAGAGGGGTTGGTAATAACCACGAAGCTACAGAGCTTCATGGTTATAAACTTTGGCCCTGCCTGACTGACTGACAGATAACGCACATCCAAACCGTTGGACATAAAGAGCTGAAATTTTGCATGGCGATTTTTCTATACTGGAGTCTACAGTGGAGGGGTGCACTGAGAAAGATTTTTGAAAAATTCCTCTTCGATTTTTTAAAATTAAACTTTTAAGCTGTTTTTAATTTTATTAAGTTTGCATTTAAAATTATAATCCGAGGGTTATAAAATGTATATCACGAGAAAGATCATAAAAATTCCTTTAAAACGAAATCTTTTTCGAATCTTTACCTCCCTTTTCTGATTTTTGGGGAATTTTTAAAGATTAATTTTTAGAATTTAATTTATGAAATGCTTTTCACGTGGTTTCTTTCCTTTTTGTGATACTTTAAATTAATTTTGCGTCACGTGCATAACAACGAAATAAATTGACAAAAGAAATATTAAAATACGGTAAAAGATAAAAATTTAACCACTAGACTAACTGAGATGGGAGTTTTTTAAGAATGCAGTTCAAATTAGTATGTTTTAACACAACTTTCCCGGATCTGCTTTGTGTCCTTTGTTATTTGCAGTTTTTCTCATCGCTTGAACCGATTTACAATTTGCTTTTTCTACGGTTTTTGGCCTTAGGAAAATTAAAAACCGAATTACAATTCACTTTTACAACGGTTTTTGGCCTTGGGAAAATTAAAAACCTATGCGGTTTTTGGCCTGTCGACAATAAAAATCCGAATCACCAAAGTAAGGAAAATAGGCTTCATGCGGAATCCCGCCTTACTTTGAATAAGTCCAAAAGATAATCCGTCCTTCCGAAGGTATACGGATGATTTTGAGAGATGACAAAATTCGCAATGGCAATTAGCTTGACTAGGATTATACTACTATACAAATAAATACATGCAATGTTAAACAATTATAAAAACCTAAACAAACAAATTACTTTGAATAAATAAAGGGGATAATGCTTCTTGCACTTTATCTCTTGGGTGATGTGGAAGAAATTGAGCTTTTAAGGAAAAAATAAATAATAAAGGCAAATGTAAATTATAAAACTTATTTCTAATTAAACAGTGGATCAAACAAATCTAATTAAATCTAATTAAACAGTATCTAACAAATATAATTAAACAGTAAACTTATTCAATCCAAACGTGCGAATCACGCAACACTGTGTTATTAATTCTCAATAAAATCACACGTATAACCAGACGAAGGTCCGCAGGCTCAAAGTTTCTCTCTTTCTTATTGTTTGTATGTCATTTCAGAAGAAACGCGCTAAGCGCAATCTGTCTAGCCAGATGAACATGAAGAGAGGGGGGTGCAGCCCAGTATTTTTTTGATGGAATGCATCAGAAATTTTATATCTATATATCTACCCAGGAAACGCCGGGCAATAATGCTAGTGCCAAATAAATGAATAAATATATATATACACAATAAATTCAACGATCAATGTATACAATTGATGTAAAAAACAAAAAAAATATATTTATAAAACAGTCGTAACGGATATATTTATAGACAAAATAATGTAGAAGAAAATATTCAAATTAAATCTAATAGAATATTCTAAAGAATATAGTACAGTTTGAGGAGCATTTCTTTTACTGTATTTTAATATTTTTCTGGATATGTCCAATCGTCTCCCGCTTTAGGAAGAAAAAAAAATTATTTTGTCTATTTTGTTGTTACGCACGTGCCACAAAATTAGTTTAAAGTATCACAAAAAGAAAAGAAACCACGTGATCAATATTTAATAAATTAAATTCTAAAAATTAATATTTAAAAATTCACCAAAAATCATAAAATGGAGGTAAAGATTCGAAAATGATTTCATTTTAAAGGAATTTTTATGATCTTTCTTGTGATATAAATTTTATAACCCTCGGATTACTATTTTAAATGCAAACTTTAAGGAATGTTACAAAAACAGCTTAAAAATTTAACTTAAAAAAATCTAAGAAGAATTTTTCACAAATCTCTCTTAGTGCACCCCTACACTATAAGAAGAATCGCCATGCAAAATTTCAGCCCTTTGGGTCCAGCGGTTTGGTCTGTGCGTTATATGTCAGTCAATCAGTCACGTACGGAACTGTTTTATATACGTATAGATTATACTTTCTTCTCGAACAAAATACGTATATAAAAATATTTTTCCACTTGCAACATGAAAAATACCGATCACCTCAATGGTTTATATTTGGCGCGTGTTCATTTATGAATTAAAATTATGAAACAACTAAGTTAAATTTTTTGCATTAATTATTTAGCGTTATCGGAAAATTTACTTAGAGCGTAATGTAATACATTTAAAATGAATGTTGACGAAAGTCCAATTGCTAAAAAGCGTCATAAGGCCAATGAACGGAAATGTAGCTGGCTTTCAAGACAAAGTCAGGAATCGCTAAACCGAATACGTGCAATAGACTGTTAACAGACAGAATTTAATATTTCATAATTAATACATGTAATAGAATTAAGTAAAGTGATGCGATTATGTGGAGTTCAGATTTTATTTAAATTTTAAAAAAATGCATCTTAAATGGATCATAATAGTGCTGATATTGCATAATTTTAAATAATTAAAAATGTGTATAATTTAAATAAAAGAAAGTAGAGAAGCTATTAAGTATACAAATAATATTGACTTTGCCGATGTAAACTGATAAAAATTAAAAGTTTCACGTCGTTTTTGACGGGCTAACAACTGGTTATATATTATACTTTTTTTATTCATCAACTATTTTTAATGTTAGGTATATTTTTGTGTGGCCCAAAACAATTAGTCTTCTTTCAATGTGGCTCAAGGAAGCTAAAAGCTTGGACACCACTGGTGTAGAGGAAAAACTATTAGTCAGATCAACACCCAATTAGGTACGCATTCAAAATAAGCTTTACGGATGATAATAATGAAGAAAGAAATTTAGTTTAGGAAGTAACCACCATGTGGTAAAATGGAGCTTATTAACAACAATATAAAAAATTCAGGTGTCAAAATTTTCAAATATAGCGGTGGATTATTCTCATCGTTATTATCGACGTTGTGATCATTAACGCTCAATTTAAATATTTGTTTTGGGGTATGTTTGGAAATCCTTTCATACTCTTGAGTAAATTTCCTTTTACACCTCACAAAGTGTTAACGTCAAAAAGAGTCGAGCCGAAATGTTTTGATGACGCATAGACAAACATTCATCCGAGTTTGAATAACAAGCTGATTTTATCTCTGTAGACGCTATGTACCGTAGATGTTTCGAAACAAGAAGAGTTGATAACAGATTCGCTACGGATTAAGAGAATTGGTCAAGAAATTGGGGACATTCATTTTCAAACTTTAAAAGCTTTTCTGAGAACATTTCAGGAAAATATGTTTCGAAAAGACGATTCACCACTAGAAATTAGCTAACAAGTAAGGCAGAATCCCCTCCCCCACCTGAACATTTTTTGGCTTGAATCCTTTCGTTCTTACAGGTCTATGGAGTTTACATTAGTGACTTCTGAAGGCTATTACACATCACATCAGGAACTTTCCCTCTGGCATACAACCAAGAACAGTAGGGTATGCAGTCTTTGGAATGAAATTTATTTCTTACATGTCATTATTTCATATCAGATAGAAAATATCCATCTTGAAATATGGGATTTCAAATTTGAACTCCGAGCATTTGTTATAGTTACTGCTCTATATCCTCCTCTAGTGGTGCCTTCTTGCGCTTTTTCTTCGTTATTCTCTTTGTCATGGTATGTTTTGAATGTTTACAAAATGTGGAATCGGTCGGACTTCAGATTTTCTCTATAAGATCCTTATCCTTTGATCACAAACTTTCTGTGTTTGAAGCTCTCTGTAATATTTTAGAATATTCTTTTAGGGACATGAAACAGCTCCTATCTCTCTAACATTGTTAGAATATGGATCAAGGAGAATCTGTTTATATGGAGTTCAACAAAGGAGAGAATTTAAACATTATATTTTACGATAAGTCCAGACAGCTTTGGAAAATCTTAGAAAATAAATCTAATTTAAGATGACTTGGAATGGGATATTCACATTAAAAGGTTTCTTCATATCGTTTATTGATAACACAGATAGTTAAAGGCGTATATATGAATGCAAATTTTCTCTTCATCGTAGCAGTTTTCCCTGACATTTTAATGTCGTTTATGAAACATTACTTCACGGGAATCTTTTTAAAGCTTCTTAAAACAGTCAGACGATAAAAGACACCAAAACATTAAAAGTTAGCAATATTACACGCGTTTTAAAGATGTAGTTCTTGAAAACACATGAGATAGAATATTTAGATTTTTTTTTCAGAAAATTTTTTTTTAATGAAAATACATGAGAAATAAGCGTAGGAGATAAAACTGATGTGAGCTTATTACTTACATGAAACTTGCGAAAAAGGTACTCTAAAGGAATACGGCTTCTTGATATCAACAATAAAAAATACGAACAGTAACCAGTTTGGAACTTATTTATATAGTTCCTCATCAGCACTAAGATTATTATGTGTGATTATCTCGATGGACTATTCACATATGTGAGTTACATTTTGACTCACGTTCAAAAATGAAAAATGTTCAAAATATTTACAAATGTGAACGTTTATGACAAGTGTTATATTTGTGAAATGTCCATCGAAGCAATTACGCTTTATAATTGACATTGTATTCGGTGGTGATGAATAAGGAAGGAGAAAATCAAAGCCTTAGTCACGATTGTTATACACCTTATTGCTCGTAACTTTAAATTTTCAGAAATAAAAATGTTTTGTCCCTTATTGTTGGGTTATGCCTCAAAATACTATTTTCAGTGCATATCAAATTAATTTCGTCTGCGGTATAATTGGACTGTACGCACGATTACATAAAATTTTCAATATTACTGAAAGAAAGAATCAACTCAGAATATCTAGAAAGTCTTATCCATAAGAGGTTGTAAGCTTTGCTCACATCTCTTACGCTAAAAAGATATCGCTGCTAAAGAAAATTTCACTAAATAAAAAATTGTTTATATACGACAGCATATATTTACAAAAACATTGCATTTATCCACCTCACAAGTTTCTTTCTTGAATTTTCATTTTCATGAAATATTTGAGATGACGAATGACTTGTTTATTTTAGCTTTATCAGAAGCGTGTAGACAAAACCTGCTTTACTTCATTTTGTGGAGCATGAGTATTACACAACACAGAACGCTGTTTTTTTTTATATCACAAGATATCGAAGTATTAAAACATTCTTTAACGATAGTCTTTCGATAACACAAACAGTTGAATTTCAGCTTGATATTCCGACGAGATGGTGAATGACGTTTACAAATTTGGTATTTACAAATACGGTCAAATTATACAAGAGATACTCTAATTTCCGATTGCCAACCGATTGCCAACCAGCGTTAGATTAAAGATCCGATTTCTAAACTTCATTTCAAAATATCATTACATATTTCAGTGTTTGACTCTAAAAGAATCATAACCCCTGAAAGAGGGGTTACTTTTCAGATTCAAATTTTCACATTCCCCAACGTTTCACTGAGGCATGCGTTCGCGAATTTTTTATTTTCCAAAATCTTCGGCCTAAACTAAATATTTTATGGCTCATTTTTATTTAAAATATATCTTTAAATTTATATTAAATATGATTTGTACTAGAATTCTACCGGGATGTAAACAGAAATTTAAAAAATGCATATCTTATTCGTTTTTAAGATACAGTTTTGATACGAAAAATTTTATATTTATTTAACATTCAATTACATGTCATTGAAAATTACCTCAAGTTTTTTAGATATCATATCCCTTGAAAGAAAACAAGATAAACACAGCCCTTAAACACGTTATACTCAAAGTGTATTCATTTATCATGTCTTTTAAAAGCATTCATAAAATTCAAATTTCCTTCGTTTTATGGATTCCCTTTCAGGAGAGCTAATATAAATTTTGTGCAATCTCGAATACAGAACCAATTTTGCTGACATTCATTTGACATCAGATCCAGAATTTTAATTACTTAACATGTCAATTAAATATATGTTCAAAAGCTGTTACATGAAATCATTTCATTTTGAAAAATTTTATCAATGAA
Organism: Dolomedes plantarius; assembly: GCA_907164885.2. Classification (NCBI taxonomy): domain Eukaryota; kingdom Metazoa; phylum Arthropoda; class Arachnida; order Araneae; family Dolomedidae; genus Dolomedes; species Dolomedes plantarius. The sequence continues at coordinate 215,436,524 of OU015494.1, forward strand.
GTAATACAGTTTACACAAAGTTTACATAAAAATATACTGTAACGAACGGAAGAGAGAGGATTTGTCCAACAGTAGCTAAATAACTAATGAATACGCCAATGGTACGCGAAAATTACTTCAAATGATGTCATTAGCGTTAAAAAATGAAATGATGTTAATATTGACTTTATAATTATTGTTAATGTTTTCCATCATACACTAAGATTATTCAATTTTGATTTTCCAAATATTATTTGTCTGTCTGTCATTTGTTCTATTATGAGAACAGAAATAGTATTTTTGACTATATATATATATATATATATATATATATATATATATATATATATATATATATATATATATATATATAATGTTTATTACGGATTCTTGCTATATATTTTTAGAAAAATAGCTAACTAAAAAAAAAGTTTTAGGAATTAAAATTATATTACATTTTAATTGTAGAAATAAGATATATAATAGAACCCAAATTTTGTCTATCTCAATTCGTTCGATAAAAAAAGACCACAGAACTGTTGTATTATCCTGTTCTTTTGAAATTTTGCTCCGTTAAAATGTTAGCAATCTTTTCTAAAATATAAATCTAAACTTAAGATTTGAACTAACGCGTTTTCCTATGAAGCACTTCTTGATGCCTGCCTTTCAAAGACAATGATAATTAGATTGTTGTCAAATATGCTAGTAAAAGCCCATTAAGAATGTGAAGAATTTTGCAATTTGAATTCAGACAAATTCCTCTTCATATAAAATACTACATTACACTTGGTAGAAAATTAGCAAGAGAAATGGAAGAGATTTTCTGGACAAACTAAAGAAAATCTTGCTCCACTTTTTACTCGAAATAATGCTGTTGGATAAAATGAAAGCAAAAAATTTCGGTTACAAAAAAAGGGAGTAGGGGAGCTGCAAAATTTTTTGTTAAGAATGGGAAATTTTTTAGATACTTGAAGCGAAATTTAATGATTGGAGGAAATTCCATGAAATAAGAATGTTTTGGGGGCTCTGTTTACAATTAAAGATACCTTGCTTTTAAAGTCGTGGGAATTTGAAATTTATTCCTGATATCAACACACAATTACGCTGCGTCATGTTAAATGTTTTCAAATTCAAAAATTTGCTTACAAAATGAAAACGGAATATTTAAACGCATGTTCAGAATAAATACTTTAATAGTTAGCAAAAAATTTCTTGAAGAGCAGTATCCACTTCTAAGGTACTTAAAAGCGCATTCGCTTATTCGAAATCACTAAGATATTCTGCTGCCAAGAAGGAAAGTATTCGGAACGAAAATAAAAATTTCCTTGAGTTTTTGGAACAGATTCTCCAGGCTTTATTAGTGACTCATAGCTAATTATCATGTTGAAAAACATTGAAAGACATTTGAAAATAATTCTTACCTTGACAAAGTAGACAGTCTCATATTACTCCTTACCTTCTACTTTTTGATTTAGATGAAAGTGAAATTGACGTTCACAAAGTATTTATTTCGAATTGGGGTTTATTTATATCAGCTACGAAGAAAATAATGAAAATCTACGAATGTTTAATGCTTTTCTTTTGTGGGTTTTATGTTTATTATATATATATTATTGATACCTTCTTTTATATTACAGGTTGTCAATCAAAAATACGGCCATCGATAATCCGGTTCCTTTAGTTTCCGGCAAGGATTTTGGAGAATTATTTTATTCAGTTGAAATAAAATTCTGTAGAACTGTTTTATTTAGTTGGTGGACATTAATATTTTATTTGTTTTTCACTTAGTGTTTAATTTTCTTTTTTTAAAGGACTGTGCACGTAGTCATTTTCTGTTAAATATATACAGCATATACTGTATAACCATAAAAAATTCGTTATTTTCGAAAATCCGGCACACCTCACGTTTTGAGGTTGCCGGATTTTTTAATGTCAGCCTGTATAGACATTCGAAATTTACGGAACACGTGTTTATTTAGTTACCATTTTCAGAAAATGAAACATTCTGAGAGATACTGATAATTGATACTTCATGAGAAAGAAAATATGAGCTCTTTCATGAAAAAAACTTGTTTGCCAGGACAGGGTACTGAACTCCATTCTTTTAACATTCAAGTAAGTGTTCTATCGACTCAATTATCTCTTTCATTTGAGAACAATAAGTTGGTCGGTTTATTTTTTTAAAATTTGGATTAGTTTTCAAAATAAGCTTTTTAGGAAAAGAGAATATTCCTCTCAGAAAATAGAGTTCTACGTTGAGATAAAGTAAAAAACACTGTTTCTTACGTTATGATAAAATATCTCTATTTTCAATAAACTTTTCCAATTTGGTACTATACAAATTTTGAAAAACCCCTCAAATGTTCCGTTTTAAATGCTAACAAATACATAGGTTAAATACACATGATGAAAACAAGTAATTAGTCAACTAATAATTGACAGGCTACTCTAAGTTTCTGACGCTTTATAACTGTGATAAGAATGATAAAGCACATAAACTTGTTTTGGAGATTATGCATACTAAAATAACTTTCATGGAATTGCAGGCATTTTACTTGCAACATTTTAATATACCACCATTGTAGATATGGGAATATGAATAAAAGATCCTGTTTAACATTTACTTTGAATTACTTTACAAAGAAAAGAAATGCGATTCTGCATAGTGATCCTTACTGGTTCCTTTCTCAGACACGATTCAGTAACTGAATTCATGAAGAGTGGTACGAACTATTCAAGCAGGGACATCAATAAACTGTGCTTAAACGACACATAACTCTTAATTGGGTTAATTGAGTAAATCATATTACAGTAAGTTCAAGCAATATATCTTTCGAAATGAGAATGTTAAATATTGCTGTAAATGAGTCACTGACAGTAGAAGATAATACCTCGTCATCAGATTCTATTGCCCTAGTTGCCTTAAGAGATGGTGAAATGGAACTAAAACTTGATTTCATTCAGATCCAGATTCTCGTTTACGAAAGCTCACTTCGATATAAGGCTCCGAGCTTGCGTTTTGTATTTGTGTTTCAGTATGCGGTTTATTGTCTACTTATACATCCTAGCAAGTTTCTAGATTTAGCTGTAATTATCGGAAGAAATTTTTTGGATCTGTAAATAAATATGAATTATCATCGTTAAATTGGTCAGACGTTTTGAAATGATTATACAGAAGGTCGTTCGCACTTTATGGAAACGATTTCGTAATTTGTTTTTGGCGTTTGCATTTTGAGATCAAAATTTTGCAACTTCAAATAATCGTCTGCTATTGTTTTTCTTTGATAGGAATGTAAAATAAAGGATTAATTTTGAAAATGGCTCCTAAAATTGATAGATGGCTCGAAGGTTACGTAACTGCACTTTCCGGGGAGAAATATTCGTATCAACAAATTATAAAGCGGTGTAAAAATTTCAGTTTTGGCATTTCAAAAATAGGTATTTATAATATATTAAATTTGAAAGAGAGAAAACGTCTAACTGAAAGTAAAAATGAAAACATGACCACTAAATCTCATCCTAAGACTGTTCGAACGCAGATAAATATCAAGAAAGTGAAGTCTCTGATCCTAAAAGAAAATACGCCAACTCAAAGATCCATTGCATCGAAACTAGGAATGTCTTCTGGCACTGTAAGTAAAATCATTCATTAAGATTTGAAGTTAAAAAAGATGTTTAAACCTAAAGTTCATCTGCTTTTGCCAAAGCATATTGCTGAAAGAAAAACAAATTGTAGAAAATTATATGAAAAACACCTAGCTGCTGAAAAATGAAAATTTGTGGTAACACTCGATGGGGCATGGGTGTATTTAAGTGACTGTAATAAAAAAAGATCAATTTTCTAGTGCTCAACTGACGGGAATGACCATATGAAATGGCTACGTCAGTGTACAGAAAAGTTCTCAAAGGAGTTCATGATGATAGTAGGATTTTGTTAAAACGACAAATAAAAAATAAAAAAAGTCTCAAGTAAAGCCAAAATTAATTCTCTCTACTATCAGCAGAATATTTTAGTATCAATTTTTGAAGAAGAAATTCCAGCCTTATATGGGAAGGACATTGATTTAAGCTTCTTATGGATAAAGCCTCTAGTCACACGTCTAAATCAACTGCCGCTTGTTTAGCAAAGAAAGAATCAGAAACAGGAATAAAATGTATCCCATTTATTTAATGAAATACCTGTAAAATTACCTGACTCTTCTCCTATGGACTTTTGCGATTTCGGTTTTTTAATACGAGCCTTGGGAAAACGGCATCAACACTGAACGGACTTTGGAAAACGGTCCAAGAGGAATGAGGTAAAACTGACATGATAGTACTAAGCAAAAATTTACTTTCATTGAAAATTCGAGCTAGAGCTATTGTCAAGAACCATGGTTATCAGATAGAAGCAAATCACCGCATAAAATATGGCATTTATACATAAAACTTAACTATCAAAATCGTTTCCATAAAGTGCCAACGACCTTCTGTATAAAGTGAGTGCACGTCATTTCAGAGCCTATGGATCATTCAATAGGCAGTATGTAGTTCAATTAATTTTCATATCAATAGCATAAGTCTAGGTTGATTTGACTTGTTAACGCTATGATCACTGTTTTAGGGATGTCTATCCGAATAGTCTTTATATTTTTTAAACACTAGATATTTATGGATAGCAATATTCTAAAACTACAGTACTGTCTGTTATGTCTTAGATAATTTTAATAGTGCAATACATTTTTAGCGAAACTCAAAGCACTCCTACCGAATGTTTGACAGTTTGGTTACTAAGACGTAACGCTACGGACGTAATTAAAACTTTATATGTATCCTAATTAACTTAACACCTGATTAAATTAACTGCTATTGTAAAAAAAAAAATAGATGGACATTGAAAATCTTAACAAAAAATTATGTAACTGGGAACTTTGGTAATTGTTATTCACAGTAAACTTGTGGATGTCAAATACCTAAAGAACACTTCTTCGATTCCCCAATAAACTAAAGGGGGGGGGGGTACATGTTATGAAATAGTTCATCATCAGGCCGAGGAGCATTGGTTGGATTGTCGCAATGAGGAATTGACTAGAGCAGGGGTTCCCAACCTTTTTATAGTACCGTACCTCTACGTTGTAAACAATTTGATGAAATACCGGTAGACGAAAAATTTTGAAATGGGGAATAAAATGCAATGGAGAACAAAATAAATTAGGATATATAAAAAGTCATTTTAAATAAATCTCCTGAGTTTAATACACTTACCTTAACAGCTTCTTAATATTTATTAATAATACAATTACTATTGATTAATAATATGCAATTAATTTAAAGATGTTTGAAACACAAAACACAATTTTTAGTAGAACTCAGATACAGTTATAATTCGCAAACACAGTATAATTCGCAGATAACTGTGTTTCTGCGAATTATAACTGTGTCGTATAGACACAGTTATAATTCGCAAGCGAAGGCCAAATTTTTATGGGGCGGTCATAGATAACACATTCATGTGTAGACGGCATCTTTTGAGATTAGGTAAATCCCAGTAAAGTATTACAACACAAACAATGGATAAGAAATTCCAAACTAAAATATTAAAACGTATGAATTATTAGTTATTATAGTAATTTCTTTTCTTTTTTTCGTAATACTGATTTTTAATAGATTTTTGTTTTAAATTGTAAAATCATTCGCGTACCGGTACAAGGTTGGGAACCACTGGACTAGGGCCTATGAACTGTTCTTTGCTCCTCGGCCTGAACTGGTTCGAAACATGTAGCTCCTCTTTTTTTAATTAATTGGGCAATTGAAGAAGTGTTCTTTATTTGTTATTGGTATGTTTGACTGAGCTCCTTGCTCTTGGGAGCAATTTTTATGATTTCAATGAAAATCCGTTTAACCAAGCTGTTAAATAGAACACTAAATTAGAATGGTTTGGTCATTTTTTACAAATAAGACGGTCTACAGACTAAAAAACTGAGAGAAAAGAATACTTCTCCCGGTGGTCTTACTAATCTTTCACTAGATTAGTACCAGTGCTTCATTTATTTTCTATCGATCTCCGTCATTTTATTCAAAACTCAAACTTAGAAGGCGATGTATACTTTATATCCTATAGTTAAAAAGAGATATTCCAACTAAGCATCTAACAGACAGAAGCAGCACATGCTTATCCTAAACGAATAATTCCGTTTATTTCTTTAAACTCCTGAGATATTTTATGTATTTAGGTCAAGATAATGTTACATCATCTAATTAAGCAACTCGGGTTCGAAAAACTTCTTATAGGGATAACTTTAAAACTTTAAAACAGCTATGGGTAGAGGGTTAACATGAATTCGTTTTAATGCATATCACGAAAAATAAAATATCGGGTAATTTGTGTTCTTTTACGCAAGTTTTTCACACTCACCCACATACACATAAAAATACTTCGTAATTGAACGAAATCAATACACCTCTTTCTTGGTGAGTGTGTATATATACAGAGGCTGTTTGCACATTTTTTAGACGATTTTGGTAAGCGGTAATAAAAAAATCGCTTGCTGCAAAAGAAATAATTGCAATTGTACTATGTTTTTAAAAGTCAAAATTATCCTCTGCGGCTTGAAAGTTTTGTTTTTATTCAAAATGGCGTTTTTAACAAAGTAGAGTTCCTAGCAAACCAACCCTAACAGTCTTCTTTTAATATACTGTAGTTTTCGAATGTAGTGGTTCGAAGGCTACATTTATGCTCTTTCCGAAGAGAAATATGCATACTCCGTTATCCAAAAACGATGTGAGAGTCATGGTTTTGTGATATCTAAAGCGTCGATAGGTAATATCGTCAACAAGAAAGGAAAAAAACGTCAAATTGGAGCCTCAAGTGGGACAAAAATTCCAAACAAGTATCCAAGGAAAAAACGGACATCTTCGACTATTGCAAAGGTACGTTGTTTAATGTTAAAAGAAAATCCCCCTAGTCAAAGGACAGTTGCAAAATCATTAAAATGCTCAGTGTCCACTGTAAACAAAATGATAAACGTTGATTTAAATCTTAAGAAAGAGAAAAAACGCATCGTCTTCTTCCAAATCATATCGCTGAACGCAGGACACGCTGCAGAATTCTATATGAGAAACACTTATCCAAAGAAAAATGGAAAACAATTGTCACAAGAGATGAATCTTGGGTGTATTTAAATGATTGCAACATAAAAAGAGCCATTTATTATCATAAAAGGGGAGAAAAAAAATTTAAGTACATGGTTCAAAGAATCGAAAGAAAGTTTTTCTAAGGGATTCATGATTGCTGCTGGTTTTTCTTATAATGGCAAGTTAAAAATAAAGAGAGTGGGAAAAAATGTCAAGATTAACTCCAAATACTATCAGAAACATATTTTATCGCCAATTTTTCTGAATGAAATAACATGGCTTTACCCACAGTGCCATCAATCTGTGAGACTCCATCAGGACAAAGCTAGCAGTCACACATCAAAATCCACTGTAAATTTCCTAAAAGAAATGGAACAAAAAACTGGTATCAAGGCCATACTCTTCACTGATATCCCTACTAAATCTCCCGATGTATCACCTATGGATTTTTGTGCTTTCGGACTTTTAAAATCTGCATTATCCAAACGTCGTCCCAAAACCCTTACAGGACTCTGGAAAGCTGTTCAGGAGGAATGGGATAGAATACCTCTTCTGACACTTCAAAAGTCATTATTATCCTGGAAATTGCGGTGTCGAAAGATAGTTCAGAATAAAGGATGTCAAATAGAACATTTAAAACACAAGAATTTTATGTAATTTAGTTTTGTGAATACAATATACATCGTCTAAAAAATGTGTGAACAGCCTCTGTATAAGCATTTACGTATGTATATTCAAATTGTGTACATAAAAAAGACAGTCTTTTTCAAATAGTCCTGATAAAATGGTCTGTAAAGCACTTGTATATCCTTCCATAAACAATTATCATATTAGAGACTAAATGACAAATACTCATTTAGCGATCAAAGAATTTTGTAAATGCTTCTAAATTCAGCTGGGACTGAGATGAAAATATTCCTATTTTATTGTAATTTAGGGTAAATCAGAAATCAAATCAATAAAATGGTAAGTAAATAATAGTGTTAGCAAGATCCTTTCAACGTATTTATATTTATGGATCATTTCCTTCATTTACTTTGAATCGAAAGGCTAACAATTGAAGGGAGATCATGTTTAGTTTGATGAAACTTTTGATGTGTCGTTCAAAATATCAAATTTATATTTATTTTTGACTGCATATATATATATATCCGATGCGAAATAATACTGCTAGCATTCCAGGTCTTCCCTGACATTAATATTAGTCTGCTGTTACTAATATTGAAATTAGTCGTCGTCGATTTCTCTTCCAATAATACGATTTTTTAACAATGTTCTCTCCAGGGTCGTTTAATAAATCAAGATATTTGTGCGATAAAATATGCACATCTCAGCCCTTCGAAATTCACGGATGAAAATTAATTTACCAGACAGAGTTTCCTCATACAACGGATGCGAAAACTGAACATCCGCAATTTCTGTCACTATTGATTTAATAATTGAGTTCTAGATTGCTCTGCGTAAGTCTGTCTTGCGTATTACTCAATATTTATTATATATATATATATATATATATACACAGCTTCGGTTCGTAGAGCTCAATTTTCTTTTGTGGGATATATAAGAATGCTTATCTAACTTTTATTCCAGAATGTACTAAGTATACTGCATCATGGCATCCATTCCTTATGTACAAAGCATTAATAAAATCCATAATTAAGAAGGAAGATGACACGTTTGCTTTAAATTTCATTAAATTTCTTTAAAATAAAGCGTGTCAAATAAGTGAAAATCATATGTGCAGAAGTGTTTATAGAGGAAATTTTTATTCTCTAATATAAGAGGAAATTGCTCAAAAATTTGGTTAGTGCTATTTTGTTAACACACATACATTAGAAATATTATTTCTCTGTGATCACATTTATCATAAATTCTTTTATGTATATGTCCTCTAGCTCAGAAAAGGAATTAAATTGCCTCGTTGATTGTTACCATTGACAGGACAAAAAATATATTCTGCGGTGAAAACAAAGCTAACTAAATTTGTATATTCTATCTAATTTCACGTTTAACTGATCCGAGAAAGTGCCAATTAGAGTGCTATTTATAGCTAGATAATCGGTCCACTTTGATGTTTGAAAGTAAAACACTGACGAAATTGAAATGCTAATAAATCGCAATTTATGTGGTATTACGGATATCCATTGGAATAACGACTACACTTCATATGAAAATTATAATTATGGTAGTTGAAACTAACGTTTTGGTAATGTTGCTGAAACAGAGTAGATGAAAATAAGTTATCGGAAAAGAAATTACTGATATGATAAACTGTAAGGAAAATCTAACAGGGAATCGAAATACTATATAAATATTACCTTTTTTTAAGTCATTTTTATTTTTAGCACAATGCTTTATTTCTTCAAACTTGTTAAAATATAAAATTTTAAATGTTTGCTAATCTTCTGAAAACACATTTATTTGAATATCTCCGATTTGGAAACAGAGCTAAAATATGTAAATATTTTCTATAAACTTTCTCCCCTATGTTACTCCCCTCTATAAGCTTTCTCTTTTGGAATATTTAAGCAATCTATATATATAAAACGCGTACGTATGCGGCACAAAAATCGACGATATTTCTACACTCCGAGTGGCAACGGCTGCAACTACCAGATGTAAACATTAGTGGCCTTCCGCAATTTAAACTCGCGTGTGCATAGTGCCGGCATATGTTACAACCGCTGATCTTTTGACAAAATATGTTTAGACTATCAAACCCAGTGTTTAGTCATGAACAGTTGTATGTAGGTTTATCTAGAGTCCGTTCTTTTGATTCTGTCACTGTAGTATCTTCTACTTTTGAAATACTCAACTATTTATATCAAGAAGTGTTATGAATATCATAGTTGTAATCCACATTATATTTTAGTACTTGCTGAATTTTTGATCCATTTTAAAAGTGAAGATATTCTCCCAACAATTTATTATTTGATCTAATTAAGTGTAGATATCTACATTGTGAACAATTGTACATACAGAGAGTGATGTAATCCACGCTATATTTTAGTGCTTGCTGAATTTACTCCATTTTTTAAGGGAAAAAAAAATTCCCCACTAATTTCTTATTTGATGTAATGATAAAGTGTAGATAGCTTAATTTTGAAAATTGTACATACAGAGAGGGATGCAATTTTTAAAATAATTGGTGTTGGGTTTCTCAGTCTTATCTTTAACTCTGTTCTGAAGTATGGGCATTCCCATTCTTTAATCACGATGTATTAGAATCAGCGTTATAGTGAATTTAGCGATTATAATTTTTTTGGCTGAGCTCCCACTACCCCTTAACAACGTATATTTATGATGACAGGTAATAGTAACATTCCTTACATAGGTTATTTTCAGTTGAGTTGTTTTGCAAAAGAAAATATAAAACTAAAAGCGAGGCTAGTATTCTAAATTTGCAGAGAATGTGCATTCTCATTGATCTGATCGCTATCTTGGGAGCAAATTAATCTGAAATGAGAAATCCCAAGTCTTCGAAAACGTGCTGTGTAATCACATACACCTACAAAGTGATTTGTGCAAGTACCCGCATATTTCACAAAATGTTCCTCATTCGTCTATTTTGTTGTTTATTTATTACCCGCTCCTGGGCTTCTTCATTTCGAACGATGAAAAGCTTCTGATATGACGTAAGGAAATATGAGAATAGCAAACTATTTCATCAGATTAGCTTTTGAGCAGCTCGTAACCGCGATAGATTAGCGGATCATTTGAAAAACTCTCGCAAACTACTCATCAGAATCTGGGCCTTCATTTCTACTATTAAAGATATCCACAATTTTTGCCTGTAAATGTGGCACAAGCAAAGAAACGGTACACTGACTATCAATGTCTTTGAACTTTTGTATAGGACGATCTAGTCCTGAACCATCTCAATCATTATGTGCAGTTGGTGTTGTCTAGTCGCTGATGAGCTCTGTAAGCGATTCAAAATAAGGTAGTTAATATAAGATATTCTGTTTAATTATCAGAAGAGACTCTCTGCATGTATAGCAATTATGTTTCAAAAGAATATGTATATTAACCATCATTATAAGTTCACAATTTCACAGAAAAACTAGTCCAAGAGGGTAGCAGTTAACAAGATCTAGAGCTCAAATATCAGTTTCAGAGGATCTGTCTATGGAGAAGCAGAAAAATTGTTCCGATTCTTTTGAAAATGACATTCAACAACAGCATATAGAGGATATATTTAGCATATCAGTAGTTAGAGTACCCTTTTCAAAAACAAACCCGGAAAAAATTAAATTGGTATCAATGTATAAAACTTTTTTCTATACAATGGAGCCCATTCTTTGAAATTGTTCTCAACTTATTCAAAACGCGACTTTTTTGCCACTCATGGGACTAATTCTAATCGGATGATCAGGAGCATAGTAATATCTCCTGCCTAGGGTCACCTCCAAAGCTGAAAACTTCCCCTTTGGAAGTGTTTCACCCATAAACTCTCTACATGTACACTGCAATAATGAAGCACACATGTATCCATTTTGCAATGAAACTATTCAATCTTGATTATTCAGTCTCCATATAACCCCGACGATATCTCACCGAAAGAAAAACAATTTGTGGATGACACTTCAATTCCACAATTAATTGAAAGAGTTGATGATCAGGCCGAGGAGCATTAGGGGGAATGTCAGAATGAGGCATTTGGAAATGGTTCATTCCCCCCAATACGACTCGGCCAGATGATAAACTAGTAAATACAATGGTTATCAAAAATTAAGGGAAAAGTCACAAAAATAGCGATTACTCAAAAAGTTACCCCTGGGAGCACGAAAACTCGCACCGGGTATCTCATACCCGGTTCATTTCTGCTATTTAAATATCAATTAATATTGTTGATATGCAAACCTTACATAATTAAAGAACATAAAATAATAAATTAAAGATTTTTAGTGAATTTGAGTAATACTTACATTTTTTAAAGACAATTTTGACAAACTACATACTGATCTTCAATACAGAGACATTTTTCACATTTTTGACACATAAACTTTGTTTTTCTGTCCTTATTACATGGGCAAATTGAACATCGTTTATATTTTGTCTTGAGTTTTTTTGCAGATGGTTCACTATTAGTGATTTCAAGATCCATTAAAGGGCTTGAATAAGTTTTTTTAGTTTGAGGCCCACGATTTCTGTGTTGTTCTAAAAGAACGAGTCCCAGTGTTTTCAGAAACAAACGTCTATTTCTGAACTGTGTGGGAGGATTTTTCGTGGACATCAACAAAATCCTGGCATTAATAGCAGCAACATTCAACATTGAAAATAAAATAACCATTGGCCAACGATTTGATTTTCTTGCTGTAGTGTACGCTGCAGCCATTTCGTCGACAACGTCCACAGCTCCTTTTGTAAGGTTATAAAACGTGATGATATCTCGTTTTTTCAATTCCAGTGTGGTTTCATCGATTTTATCATCGGTATGCATAGGGTTTTCGATTTTGAGCAATTTTTTTAAAACCCGGGTTTCGGGTTTGACGGGTTTTTTTCGGTTAAAACCCGGGTTTTCCCGGGTTTACTTGGTTTGTTCCAGGGGATCAATAGCAAAGAACTAAAATAATAAATAGTTTATTAGAAGTATCTAATTTATTTCAGAATTTCAAATATAAAAAATAACAGTAAATAAATTTAATGTTAATAAACATATACATATATGTATAACAAATAAAAGTGGTAAAAATCTCATTTTTTTATAAGACTGCCTTACAACCATCATTGCACTCAACGTATCATCATTGAGTCGGCTTCTGAGTTTATTAGCAAGGAGACCCATTACAGAAAATGCTCGTTCTGCTTCCACCGAAGTTGGTCGAATTGTTGTTAAAGACTTGAAAAGTTTATCTAACCTTTCAGGTCGGCTTTTCGCTGCCCAAAACAACTCAATTTCGAAACATACTAAGCTCAATTAAGAAACATACTAAGCTCGTCGCTTTTTGCGCGGAGGTTGTTTTTATATAAACGCCGTTTAAGCTCACGCTGTGGTCGGCAGAACATCTCGAATACTAAGCTCATCAGATAGGGACATGAGCTCTATCTGATGTCACTTAGTCTCATTGTTTTTTTCATTCATTTGTTTGAGAGCAGTACCGAGTTCGACATGTTAAATTCGGTCTTGGTTCCAAATTAAGGAATATAATTGGTATTCTACTGTATTAGATAAATAACTAATTCCCCGGGTTTACATTAAAAATTCCCCGGGTTTCGGGTTCGTAAAATCTTTGGAAAACCCGGGTTTTCGGGTTCGGGGAAACCCGGGTCAAAAACCCTAGGTATGCATTGTGGACAGCATAACTACATTCTTGTTCTTTTTTGCAGCATACGAAACAATTGTTGTTTCTTTTTGAAATCCAAAAACGGAAGAATACAACTCCTTTTTCACCTAAAATTCAGGAGGTATTTCTCTTTTATTTTGTCTAAGTGTTCCAACAATTGTAATTTTCTTTTTCAAAAGTTCTTGTGCTAGCTCATATCCCGTATACCAGTTGTCAATTGTCAAGTTGCGTCCAGAATTGAAAAGCGGTGTCATCAACCGCATCACAATGGCTTTCGAACTACAGTCTCTTCTGAATGGTCCATCGGGTTGCTGACCAGCATAAATTTCCATATTCTAGGTATAATAGACTCTTGAATCTGCCAGTGCAAATATTTTGATGCCATACCTACATGGCTTTTTGGGGGTATACTGCCTGAATCCGCACCGCCCCCGAAAAGGTTCCAGTTTTTCATCAATTGTGATGAACTCTCCAACAGTATATGCATTTTTACAATTTTCAACAAATGCTTCAAAAAAAATTCTGATGGGAGCCAATTTATCTATCTGTCTTCTACTTTGACGATCATGGATATAGTCAAAGCGTAGACATCTCATCAAAAAGAGGAATCGATTGCGACTCATGGTTTTCGGAAATATGTCAATCCCAGTTATATCCGTCGCATACAAATCTTTCAAATTAGTGTGCGATGACTTATGCGTTCCACTTAAGTATAACAGTCCAAGAAATGTTTTTATTTCGATTTCATCTGTCTTCTTTTCATCTCGCTCTCGAGTAAAACGTTCTTGAATAGATTCTATATAAATGTTTGTGCATTGCACCATCATATTTAGCATGTTGCTATCGAAGAGAACATTCCATGCATCTACGGGAGAAGCGATATCTCTTGAATAATGTGTATTACCTGGAAGCTTGCTAATTATGTTCCTTGAAGGCGTCCTTACACTTTGACGGTATTTTTTCTTCAGCCATTTTGTAACTTTATCTTTATCAATATAAAAATCGGCTGTTGACAGTGAATTTTCATCTTCTGTTTCTGTCTCAATTTCAGTAGAAGAATCGTGATTGCTACAGTATTCTCCATCCTCAGAGTCATCACTATCTTCGGATATAAGGTTCATCATCACTAGAAACAGTCTCCAAAAGGTGTCGCAATTGTTTCATTTCCTCGTCGTCATTCAAATAGCTCGCCATGATGCACTAAACTGGCAGAAAAAAGGAAAGATCTGACTGACGCGAGGACTAGCACGGGTATGACGTACCCCCCGAAAGCTTTATCTCAAAATCTATTTTTAGAGCAGACCTAGTTTTTACCCCGCTGAAAGAATGTGACCTTGAGTACAGCTACACGAAATTCCGGCCAAATTTGATAAGAAGAAAGTAACAAAAACATTGAATGAAAATGGATCGGGTATGTCATACCCGGTGCGAGTTCTCGAGGGGTTTATGAAACTTATACACGTTATACAACACATAGGTAGGTTTAAAATGACATAAAAAGAAATCGCCAGACAATTATGGTATTATAGAAACTAACATATGTATACAATGAACAAATCGGATGTGTCAGTTTCGTATAGGAAAGTACCTTTAATATGGCGCATGATCTCCCCCCCGAGAAGCAATACTACACATACAACGATGTGTGATGCTGTCAATTATGCGGTCTATGAGTTCGGTAGGAAATGAGAGCCATTGCTCTTACAAAGCAGTTGAAGGCGCGGCTAGGGTCCTAGGAGGAGGATTGAGAACAGCTATACGTCGTCCTAAAGCGACCCAAACATGCTCGATAGGATTCAGGTCCGATGTTCGAGTTGGCCACTCCATGCGCTGAATTGTTTCCTGCTCAAGATAAGCATCCACGATGCGAGCTCTGTGCGGTCTCGCGTTATCGTCCTGTAGCACGAAAGCATCACCTATTGCCCTGGAATAAGGGCGCACATAAGCATCAAGGATGTCATCTCTATAGGTGTGAGCATTCACATTTCCACGGGGAAAGACATGGAGGTCTGTTCGTCCACCCAAAGAGATACCACCTCAAACACAGACACTGCCTGATCCGTATGCATCTCTTTCACGGATGTGTGATGGATGAAAACGAGTTCCAGGTTCTCTCCAAATCAAAATACGCCTACTATCGCTTTGGAGGCTAAACCTGGACTCATCCGTAAAGAGAACAGCCCTCCATTTATCACGCGTCCAGTGGACATGTTGACGTGCCCACTGCAAACGCTCCCGCCTATGGCGTGACGTGAGAGGGTCACAAATGGCTAGTCACCTCGCAAAAAGACCACCTTCGTGAAGCGTTCTATGCATGGTTGACGTTGATACCAACCTTCCGGAGCTTGCGACGAGGGAGGATCTGCAGACGGAGTTGCGGTTCTATTCCTTCGTGCGCGAAATGACAAATGTCGGTCATCGGCACTCGTCGTAGCGTATGGCTGTCCTTGGATGAACCTCCTGGATGCCGAATCCGTGATTAGAAATTGTTGCCAATGTCTATGAACCACAGACGGACTCACATTTAGCCATCTGGCCACTTCTATCTGACTTTGTCCTGCCTCTAGTCTCCCAATAGCTCACCGTCGCAGTTCTTCGGTCAAATGATGCCTGAAGTTCATTGTTGCATTTTGGCTATTCCAGATGTCTAATCTCAGCCTCGCAGCAACAATTGTCGCCTTTCTCTGACACATGCACTTTTATGCTCCTCGCAAATGACGTATTCCGACTGCAGCGCCACTATTTTGCATAATGTAGTATTGTTCAGCACCTTTTACTTAACAACATATTCAAATTTCAAACAGATTGTCCTAGTTTTGAACGTGCTATCCCTCTTTTTAATTTTTCCTTAATTTTTGATAACTAGTGTAGTTCGAACGTCTTTTTGGAATTGATTGTGGAATTGAAGAAGGGTCCCCCTTGACTTACGAATGAAACGAAATTCAATAGGAGACAAAAAAATACTGATTTTTCAATTGGACTTAGATGCTATATACCATTTAATATACAGTTTTCGATCTTTAAGAGATGTTTTTGAAAGACAAATGGGAGTTTGCTCTTTGTTCACCAGGGGGATCGCTATGAGGAACTGCCCTCTCAGTTCTTTTCGGATTGAATGAGCGCGTGCACAATCTTAAAACAGAAACTTAAGGTGGCACAGGACCTTGAAGCTCGACGAAATGACTGTAAATTTGGTCGAATTCTAACCACAAAACCTCAAATAATATTATAAAAACATATTTTTTATACATATAAAGTACATATCTTTAACTGTGTCATACATAAAAATGGAAATAATAAATCTATAAATAATTTTCAAATTAGTAGTTTAGCATTTTATATGATTAACTGGTGATTAAAAATCACATAAAATTGAGAATATGCTTACAGAAAATAATGGTCAGAATACACTTGTAATATATTAAAACCAAATAAATTGTACTAAATATTATTTAAATTAAAAATTGAGCAGAAAATTGGCAAATATTATCACAAGCATTTGCTCAATTTTCTCACATAAAAAAAGTATTCCAAAATTGCGCATTTTTCTGGTTTTAAAATGTAAAGTACCTTCAAATATACATATGAGTTTAGTTTTTATCACTTTCCTATTGATAGTTTAAAAGTAATGCTTCACACAAACTCAAAATTAGTAGTTAATCATATAAAATTCTGAACTGCTAATTTGAAAATTATTTACAGATTTATAATTTCCATTTTTATATATGACATATTTAAAGATATGTACTTTATATGTATAAAGAAAGAAAATTTCTTTTTCTAATATTATTTGAGTTTTGTCGTTAGAATTAGACCCTATTTACAGTCATTTCGCCCATCTTCAAGGTCCTGTGCCCCCTTAAAGAAATAAAAACGGCGTTTTGAAAATTTTGATTCATTCATATTTTACATGACATTCAATTCTCGATGTCTATCACTAGAATTTTTTTTAAATCGTTAAAAATTAGAAATTCAAGATTTAAAAATGCGTATTTGCAAGTATTTAGTTCGAAAATTATCAGAGTGCAAACTCCCTATGATTTAATATGCAGGTTGAGTCAACTAATGTGCGCCTTCGCCTTTCTCTCTCGCACACAGAGAGAGAGAGAGAAAAAGTAATTATCCAATCATAGTAAGCTACATCAAGAAGCTTTATTTAAAATCATTTTATTGTTCTTTTCAAAAGTGAAAAATATGCTAAAACAGAATAAAAACTATGTACTAAAAGAAAATAAAAACATTTTTAATTACGGTTATTTCCGTCATGTCTTTGGGGCATATACTTCCTTCTGGAATGAAGAGGAACTTCTCCTCATTTGAAAGGAAAAGCTAATTTCCTTTCGAACTTCTGTATCGAAATCCATATATTATAAAATGGATCATCATATGGGAACTTCATCATACTCGATTATCTGATTTTGTCAAGAATCTCAAATACAAGCGTCAAAGAGGAAAAAATTGACATCTTAGAAATGGACTTAAATGGGCGTTTGCACTCTTTACCTCAGGAATGAATTTTAAACAATAGATGGAACTGAAAACCTTATCCTGTAAACTCTCAGAATTTTGGTTCAAGTTGTTCTACTGCGGATAATAAAGGCCGTTTAGTAGGGGAGCTCAGTACCCATAAATAGGGGAATTTTTTTAAAATCTTTATCTCTTGGATCGTTTCTTAAAAAACTAAATAAACCATTTTTAAAAAAATCTCATCCAGAAACTTCAAAAATAGTTATAGTCATCTGTATTCTTACAACCCAAAAGCATCTATTAAGGTGAAACTAGTGATATTGGGGATATATATATATATATAAACAGGCAGTCAAACAGAGATAAATAGCATTTAATCTTATTACTGAAAGTTTCCCAAATGCTTGTATCTGACCTGAGTTTTCAGACCTAAACCAATTAAAAGGAAATGCAGTGAAACGAGATATGATTAGAGATTTAAAAACACTTATTTTACATAGAAAAATGCAATCTCCCCTAAAACAGAAAACGGAAGAATAATGAATGAGCCGTTTAAGTTTAAATAGACGTTTTTAGAATATTGACATGGAATTTCAGATACAGCTTAATTAATCTGTAATCGTTCATACGTAGAAATAATACTTGTCACGTCTGGTTTCGATTTTAATGCTCGCTTCCCCTTAGTATCTCACTTAGTAGTATATGTTCTGTTCCAAAGCAACTAACACCAACTTGAACACGTGATATTTTTAATTTATAGCACATTTTAGGCAGTACAACATGTCATTTCAAGAGCTTATAATTTGATGTTATTAAATAAATTAAACAGTAGAGTAAAATAACTGGCATTCTAACAAAACATTAGCAAAACTAATCTTGTCCCTGCACTTTTTGCGCTACGTTTTGAATTTCGTTTAAAACTGTGGTAAATCGAATGAGAATCGATATTAAATTTAATTCAATATTACAATCACATTTTTTGAGATCGAAAAACCGTTTCAAAATGAAAATCAAGAAGTAGAAAAACTTACTAGTTGGGTAAACCCATTGAACTGAAAATCTATTCCTAGACGTCCTTCCTGTTTTGCAGCTGATAGCAAACGATCGAAAGGAGAACGCTAAGAGATCCCAAAACCACGATCTAGCGTGAGACTTAACACTTCTCGAAATCGGTTTGCATCCGGTACAGATTTTTGCCACATTTCAAGTCTATGCAGCGTGTTAACTTTGCGTGAATATTTCCGGTATACACAAACACTTGTTTTGTAGCGAAGTTCTGCTTTGTATTCACGATTTGCCATTTTTGCAGGTCTTCGTGGAGAACTAACTATATATATATATATATATATATATATATATATATATATATATATATATATATATATATATATATACTTTCGATTCTGCGTTTTTAAGAAAGCAGTGGTTCGAAGAATACATTTATGCTCTTTCCGAAGAGAAATATGCATACTCCGTTATCCAAAAACGATGTGAGAGTCATGGTTTTGTGATATCTAAAGCATCGATAGGTAATATCGTCAACAAGAAAGGATAAAAACGTCAAATTGGAGCCTCAAGTGGGACAAAAATTCCAAACAAGTATCCAAGGAAAAAAAGGGACATCTTCGACTATTGCAAAAGTACGTTGTTTAATGTTAAAAGAAAATCCCCCTAGTCAAAGGACAGTTGCAAAATCATTAAAATGTTCGGTGTCCACTGTAAACAAAATGATAAACGTTAATTTAAATCTTAAGAAAGCGAAAAAACGCAATGTGCACAGTCTTCTTCCAAATCATATCGCTGAACGCAGGACACTCTGCAGAATTCTATATGAGAAACACTTATTCAAAGAAAAATGGAAAACAATTGTCACAATAGATGAATCATGGGTGTATTTAAATGATTGCAACAAAAAAAGAGCCATTTATTATCATAAAAGGGGAGAAAAAAATTTAAGTACATGGTTCAAAGAATCGAAAGAAAGTTTTTCTAAGGGATTCATGATTGTTGCTGGTTTTTCTTATAATGGCAAGTTAAAAATAAAGAGAGTGGGGAAAATGTCAAGATTAGCTCCAAATACTACCAGGAACATATTTTA
Organism: Dolomedes plantarius; assembly: GCA_907164885.2. Classification (NCBI taxonomy): domain Eukaryota; kingdom Metazoa; phylum Arthropoda; class Arachnida; order Araneae; family Dolomedidae; genus Dolomedes; species Dolomedes plantarius. The sequence goes on from OU015494.1 coordinate 215,456,468, forward strand.
TCGCCAATTTTTCTGAATGAAATACCATCGCTTTACCCAAAGTGCCATCAATCTGTGAGACTCCATCATGAGCAGTCACACATCAAAATCCACTGTAAATTTCCTAAAAAAAATTGAACAAAAAACTGGTATCAAGGCCATACCCTTCACTGATATCCCTACTAAATCTCCCGATGTATCACCTATGGATTTTTGTGCTTTCGGACTTTTAGAATCTGCATTATCCAAACGTCGTCCCAAAACCCTTACAGGACTCTGGAAAGCTGTTCAGGAGGAATGGGATAGAATACCTCTTCTGACACTTCAAAAGGCATTATCCTGGAAATTGCGGTGTCGAAAGATTGTTCAGAATAAGGGATGTCAAATAGAACATTTAAAACACAAGAATTTAATGTAATTTAGTTTCGTGAATACAATATACAACGTCTAAAAAATGTGTGAACAGCCTCTGTATATGTGTGTATATATATATATATATATATATATATATATATATATATACAGTAACCACCGCTTATAGTGATCAGTGGTTATAAGAATCAACCGTTTATAAGAATCAATATCGCAAAAACAAAAACAAATGTATTATTTCCATGTTAAAATTTCCGCTTTAAAGAATCAATCCACCGGTTATAAGAATCAGTTTGCAATCTTCGCCTTCCTTTCATTTTTCCAAAAAATGCCACTTGAACTCTCAAAAGGTACGAAATTCTTTCTTAAGTTTTTGAAAAGAAAGATTAATAAAACTTTGGGGTGGAAAACAGTCGTAAAATACATTCCTTTAGACATAACATAAGAGTTTCTCCTTATACGTTTTTGCTAAACACTGTCTTATTAGCTTTACCCAGGGGCATCTAACCCGCCAGGGGTCCGATTTCGCTTTTCTCCAGACAGGCACTCCTTTTTTCCCACCACTTACTTCCTGGTTGCGGATTTCTGGACCCTGAAACACATAAATTTTCCGCGAAGTGTCCACCATCACTTACGCAATCGGGACAGTGGATTCAGCACCTCAAACCGTGAAACGTAAACGGATCCATTTTGCTGAATCAGATGAACCAGATGCTGAATCAAACGTTTCACGGTTTGATTCAGAATCAAACCGTGAAACGTAAGCTATAAAGTGAATCTTCGTCTGAGACTGTAATAAGCATACGTCGCTAATATTCACTTTAGTTTCCTAACAAAATTGCCAGTTAGTGTTAGAACTTTTTGATAGTCGAATTCAAATATGATAAAAACAAGGAAAACTCTTCGTTTTTCTGAAAAACAGAACTTGTTAATTAGATATGATGCTCTTCCAAAGTGTAGTCAAAGAGAAGCTGCCTCTTGTTGATTTTATAATCATGTGTTGTTACTTATAGGTCTAGAAATTGAGTTATAGTATTTGCTTACAAATTGAGTATTTTTAAAATTATAAAAAATAATTTTAATAAATTATAAATAACGTAAATTAAAGAGTATTTAATGGTAAATTATGTATATATGTGCCTGTGTGTTTATATATATGTACAAGTATATATTTGAGTATGTGTGCCTGTCCAAAGGGAAGTTTCGGTTATAAGAATCAACCGCTTATAAGAATCAAAAACAGTAATAACAAACGTGATTCTTATAAGCGGAAATCACTGTATATATATATATATATATATATATATATATATATATATGCGTGTGTGTGTGTGTGTATCGCTCTAATATCACGTACCAGAGTTTTTTTGTGAAAATTAGGTTATAAGTGTTTCCTTACGTATTCATGGCAGTTTATCCAATAATTCTAATACCCACGTGAGGAATAGACCGCCGAAAATATGTTAGAATACATTCAAACCTAATTTTCACAAAAGATTCTCATACCTGGTATTAGAATGAAGGAATATATATATATATATATATATATGGTGCCCAGTATAAAGGGCTTAAGTAAAAAAAAGTGATTTTTAGATATTTGTTAGTATTGATAAAAAAAAAAACCTTTTGACTTGTATAAAAGGCTTAAGTCTACAAATTTTGTATACAAAAGTACATTTCTTTGTACAAAAGTCTCAAATCGAAATTATCGTTCTGCGATTGGTATAAATGCTATTAACTTGGTATATTTAAATCACTGTTGTTGACTTAAACCTTTTATACTGGACACTATATTATATATATATATATATATATATATATATGCTATGTACTTAAATAATTAACTCATTCATATCGTCATTCTAATTACTCATCAATGCTCACCAACTATGATTGATTTGTTTTTATGTATATTTGAACATGTACGACATATATATCCCTTATTATAAAGGCTTCCTCTTATTTTATTCATTCACGAGTCCTGCATAACATTCGGTTTGTCATTCCATAAACAAAAAAATTAATATTCCTTCAAGTTATTTTAAATCATCATAGAATCTGCCAAAAACATTTTGAAAGTGAATTGTGTAAATATTTTAAATGTATACTCCTACAATTTCCAGTTTTCGGAACAAAATGTTAATTGAAGACGAGTTCGATAAAGTTTGTTCATCCCCAAACCGCATCTTACACACAACAAAATAGACGAAAAATACTTACAAATGTTATCTGAAGTATCACAATTCTTCTCGGACACCTGTTAACGAGCCGTTGCCGTACCCCTAGTGATGCTGGAATCCATGAATATCCATCACGAATTGTGGGTATACGACAGCGCACCCTGTCGAGGAACGGTGCAACCACACTCCTCTCCGCGCTCAATTGAAGCGGGATAAAATTATGGAAAAGAAGCGACGGAAAATTGGTTATTCCGTTAGAATAAGGCGTAAGTTGTTACGTAAAAATTCATTTGTTCTTTATTACTGACTAGCTGAAAACCCGCACTTCGCTACGGAGTACATTCAAAGTAAATACATTGGTCAATGTATGCAATTAATGCCAAAAAAAAATTTATATTTTTACAGACAAAATAATGTAGAAGAAAATATTCAAATTAAATCTAATATTAAGAATACTAAAGAATATAGTACAGTTAATATAGTACAGTTTGTAGAACATTTCTTTTACTGTATTTTCATATTTTTTTTTGGATAATGTCCAATCGTCTGCCGCATTAGCAAAAAAAAAAATTTTTTTTTGTCTGTTTAGTTGTTATGCACGTGACGATAAATTTATTTAAGGTACCAGAAAAAGAAATCACGTGATCAGCATTTAATAAATTAAATTCTAAAAATTAATCTTTAAAAATTCACCAAAAATCAGGAAATGGAGGTAAAGATTCGAAAAAAATTTCATTTTAAAGGAATTTTTATGATCTTTCTCGTGATATAAATTTTATAACCCTCAAATTATTATTTTAAATGGAAACTTAAAAACAAATAACTAAAAGAGCTTAAAAATTTAATTTAAAAAAATCTGAGAAGAATTTTTGAAAAATCTTTCTTAGTGCACCCCTACATTATAAGAAGAATCGCCATGCAACATTTCAGCCCTTTAGGTCTAGCGGTTTGGTCTGTACGTTGTATGTCAGTCAGTCAGTGACGGGACTGTTTTATATACATACTAGCTGAAAACCCGCGCTTCGCTACGGAGTACATTGAAATTAAATACAACGGTCAATGTATGCAATTAATTCCAAAAAAAATAAATATATATATATATTTATAATAAATACGACGATCAATGTATACAATTGATGTAAAAAAACATTTATAAAAAAATCGTAAGGGATATTTTTATAGGCAAAATAAAGTCCAATCGTCTGCCGCATTAGCAAGAAAAAAATATTTTTTTTGTCTATTTTTTTTTGCACGTGACGATAAATTTATTTAAAGTACCAGAAAAAGAAATCACGTGATCAGCATTTAATAAATTAAATTCTAAAAATTAATCTTTAAAAATTCACCAAAAATCAGGAAATGGAGGTAAAAATTCGAAAAAAATTTCATTTTGAAGGAATTTTTATGATCTTTCTCGTGATATAAATTTTATAACCCTCAATGTATTATTTTAAATGCAAACGTAAAAAAAGTTTAAAAAACAGCTTAAAAATTTTATTTAAAAAAATCTAAGAAGAATTTTTGAAAAATCTTTCTTAGTGCACCCCTACACTATTAGAAGAATCGCCATGCAAAATTTCAGCCCTTTAGGTCCAGCGGTTTGGTCTGTGCGTTGTATGTCAATCAGTCAGTGAATGAATGAATGAATGAGTCAGTTACGGAACTGTTTTATATATATAGATAGATTATATTTAGAGTAGAAATATTTCAAAATGAAAAAGACATTCCAGACTCTGTAACTGCATATCTTGAAGAACTTTTTTTTTGGTCACGCGTTTTATGAACAAAAGCTCGCATAAAACTACAAAACGGAATACGTTGATTCCCAGAATTAGAATGACGGTAAAGATTTTCATTTAATCTATATATATAAAACAGTTCCGTCACTGACTCACTGACATACAACGCACAGACCAAACCGCTGGACCTAAAGGGCTGAAATTTGGCATGGCGATTCTGCTTATAGTGTAGGGGTGCACTAAGAAAGATTTTTGAAAAATTCTTCTTAGACTTTTTTAAATTAAATTTTTAAGCTCTTTTAGTTATTTGTTTTTAAGTTTCCATTTAAAATAATAATTTGGGGGTTATAAAATTTATATCACGAGAAAGATCGTAAAAATTCCTTTAAAATGAAATCTTTTTCGAATCTTTACCTCCATTTTCTGATTTTTGGTGAATTTTTAAAGATTCATTTTTAGAATTTAATTTATTAAATGCTGATCACGTGATTTCTTTTTCTGGTACTTTAATTAAATTTATCCTCACGTGCATAACAAATAAATAGACAAAAAAAAATTTTTCTTGCTAATGCGGCAGACGATTGGACATTATCCAAAAAAATATTAAAATACAGTAAAAGATATTATGTTCCTCAAACTGTACTATATTAACTGTACTATATTCTTTAATATTTCCTATTAGATTTAATTTGAATATTTTCTTCTACATTATTTTGTCTATAAAAATATCTCTTACGATTTTTTTATAAATATATATTTTTTTTACATCAGTTGTATACATTGGTCATCGTATTTATTATAAATACATATATATATATATATATTGGCATTAATTGCATACATTGACAGTTGTATTTAATTTGAATGTACTCCGTAGCGAAGTACGGGTTTTCAGCTAGTCAGTACATAAATGAAAGATTAGACATAAATATTGTTTACTTTGAAAAACTGAAGTATGATAAACGAAATAAATTTGAGCATTTTCGTCATCCCCCCAAAAATTGACGATTTTTTCTCTTGAATAACTATGAGGATAGCTCAATTTTTTTTCTTTTATAATAGAATTGTTTAAACCAGGTATTAGTGAGGCCCAGAAAGAGAAAATAAAATAGCAGTAGTCCACCTCGGCGATGCTCTCTTCATTCAACAAAACAATACAGAATTTCAAATATCTTTAATTGTTTACAAAATTCTCTATGCAATTTCATTACAAAAAGGAAATGGGAAGTGTTTAGAGATTTAACATTTCATATTTGTAATGATATTAAAATTTGTATAACAAAATTAAACACCATGAACACACAATCTCCATGATCTTTTGAATACATTCACGAACATAAATATTGTTAGAGAGCGTATCCGCACATTTTGTCTCATTTAAACTATTTCCAGCAGAATGGACGAACTTGGAAAATATATCGAAAACTATCTAAAATGTAAAGCTTCTAGTTTTATGTTTTTCTCATTGTCGATGGATGAAAGCACTGATGCTACTGACACGGTTCAATTTGCCATTTTTATTAGACGTATAAAAGACGAGTTTATTGTAACTGAAGAAATGAACTAATTAGTATAAGGCAACCTCGAGAGATTTATATGAAGCAGGGAAGAAAACGTTGACGCGCGCGATTCTCATTAACTCGCGCCAACATATCTGGTACAGTAACTGCTGCCTCAGCTACGACTTGTAGGATTAACACTAGAACCGCGGCACTTTCGGAAAAAATAAACAATTCATTTGCATCTTTTCTTCTCCATTTAAAGTTCATATAGATATGCTGCCAGAAAATTTTCAAAGGGAATGAATGCATAGAGTTGCATTATGACATCCAACTTAAAGAGAAATTCAATCAAGTTTCTTTGTTGGACTTTTATAAATCATACCTGCCCACAGATAAATTTCTCGAATTGCATAGTCATGCGTTATCCAGGTCATCATTGTTTGGAAGCACGTGCATCTAGGAAGAACGATTTTCAAGAGTGAGGCACTCTAAGAGTCAAATTAGAACTAAAATATACTCCCTGAGAATTGTAACCACTTCAACTGACCCAGATATTAATGCATTAGTTTCCAATCTTGAGGCATTTGTATAACTCCCATAGTTATCTTTATAATTATAAATAAAATTTATAATGAAATATGTAAACTATATATTATACTTGTTTTACTCCTCAACTATTTTTAATGTTAGGTATATTTTTGTGTGGCCCAAAAAAATTAGTCTTCTTTCAGAGTGGCCCAAGGACGCCAAAGGCTGAACACCCCTATTTTAAACGTTTCCTTTTTGTAATTGCGCGACTCTTTGTGGTATACTTTCGATCATTCTTTTCAAATATTTAGGGATCAGTGGGTAAGTTGAGTCTACACAAGGGCTAATGAAATCGGGACCTACGGTTTAAAGCCAATTACGAACGTTTACAAACATCCATACCAACAATGGGACTCGAACCCACGGGCTCTGGGAGCGGATGCCATTCGGCTATCATCCAGCTATTTAGGGATCAGTTCCTTCCATGCACCAAGAATATTTTCTTCATATATTGTTTGTAAATGCCCTCGTGTTATGTAGGTGCACAAAGTTTAATTTAAACTTTTTTCAATAAAATAAATGTCTCATTAAACGGAAATAATAACTTCTGTGACATCACCCTTCAAAGAAAAAACGGTACTTACGTATTATATACGTATTATAGCTGAAACTTCATCGCCGTTTTCTCGCCAAGCGGCAAAGTGCTAATTATGAGCCTTATTTGTTGTTAGTATGGCTCCCGCGATTCATTGCTTTTCGCTGTCAGCTTTGTTTTGATCTTTTTATTTTAATTTTTTCGTTTATAATAAAAAGTAGATGAATACCCGTGCATACATTACCACCATCAATTACGTAATTTGGTAAATTTAAATTAACTTCGGGAGTAAAGAGTTGTCATTCCTCACAGGAGTTCTCCCTATAATTTAACAACACTAATCTGATATTAAATAACGGGTTATACATATTTTTTTCAATTTTAGGGGATTTAAGCCTCTATTTTAACACCCTTAAAGATTGAATTTATTTTAAAACGTATTCCTGAGTGAGCACCTAGGGAATTAGAGCAAACATTTTTCGGATGCGACCTACTGTCTTTAAATAAAAAAAAATCACGCGACCCCCCAATCAACATTTTTTGGTAGTAGCAAATTTTAAAAAAAAAAACAGGAAAAGTTAACAAAAAAATAGAAAACAAATCAGTTAATTTTTAGAAACTATTTTAAAAATCAATAAACTGTAGATTCTGGGTGTATATTTATTTTGCCTGATAACAATAAAAAAAGTCACGCTTACTTTCTATAATTGTTTTTGCCAAATCTCATGTAACCAAAACTTCACATTAAAATATTATTTTGTATTTGTATTTCATTTAGGTAAAAGAGCATGATTTCAAAATTATAAGTTTCATATTAAAATACTGAAATTTACAAACTGTATTTATTTATATTAAAACTAAAATGGAAAAAAAACATATGAGACGAGTGAGTCTGGATCTCGAATAATACACTCTGTCACAAAAAAATATATGCACCCAGAAGGAAACGAGCTACTATCACGAAACTTAACACGCATGTAGTGTATGAGGAGATAAGCAAATGATTACAAATTCAGAAGAACAGACCATTTTATTAAGAAGATATGGCATGAAAAGGGTTACAAACCAGTAAGTAGTAAGTAAATCCACCTCTGGTAGCTATACAAGCCGAAACACGGCGGGGCATCGAATCAATGAGATCACCTATGATCTCCTGCGGAAGATCATGCCATAATCATTGCAACTGGGCAGTTAATTCACCAGTATTCCGGGATGGCTGCAGTTGCCTTCCAAGCACGTCCCAGACGTGCTCTATTGGCGAGAGGTCTGGTGACCTTGCAGGCCATGGGAGTACGTCATATTCTTAAAGACATTGTTGGGATAGCCGCGCAGTATGTGGACGAGCGGTGTCTTGCTGATAAATGACACCTGGGCGACTTGATAGCATAGGCAGTACAACTGGCGTTAAAATCTCGTCCACGTAACTGCGTGCCGTCAAAGTGCGTTGAAGGACGGCTAGAGGTGATCGTGTGTCCCAACAAATCGCTCCCCACAGTGTCGCACCTTGTGTAATCGCCGTATGCCTCTCGACAACAAATGCCGGATCGGACCGGTGGTCTGGCCGCCTCCACACGCGTATGAGCTGGTCATCAGCATTGAGACTGAATCGGGCTTCATCGAAGATCACACGCCTCCAGTCGATCACACTCCAGCTTGCCCGAGGTCGGCAGAAATCCAATCGACACTGCCTATGATGTGGGGTCAGTGGTAGGCGTCTTAATGGACGTCGGCTCCTTATACCTGCGTCGGCCAGTCGTCTCCGAATGGTTTCCCTTGATACCACCGGATGTCTGGAATGTGGTAAATGGCGTCGAACCGATTCTAGCGACGTCGTTGGTGCGGACGTGGCCGCTCTTATGATTACGCGATCCTCGCACGCACTTGTGTTCCTGGGACGCGCTGACTCTCTGCGACGGTAGACTATCCCTTCCGCGATCCATTGTTATCAACACCGAGCAAGTACCATATCGCTCCGACCGAGGTGGCGGCCGATACGCCTGTTTGACCAACCTGCTTCTCTGAGGCCTATATGCGCATAGAGCGCTTACCCTTGTATCTTTGGCATCGAAATTTTAATCATTTGCATATCTCTTACCAGACTACATTCTTGCCAAGTTTCGTGATAGTAGCTCGATTTCTTCTGGGAGCATATATTTTTTTGTGACATAGTGTATTTGTTCAATATTTATAGAGCTATTTTTTAGTACTACTCTAATTGCATCTTCCGGGTTACGTCTTGATTGTTGTATGGTTTTTTAGTAAATAATTTTAAAATTCCACACAGATAGGTAGAAACGAATGCAAGCAATTCATGTACATTGTTGCGAGACTGACACCTGATATAACAGTATCATATCATATATTTTTATACAACAATAATGTATCATATAACAAAATTTAAATAAAAATACTATAAATACGCTATAGAAAATTTAAAGCATACTTTTTTATTAAATAATTAAATGATATATATTTACTTCAAACTACCCGTGACCCCTCGGTGGATCGCGACCCACAGTTTGTGCACCTCTGCATTAGAGGAACCACAAGGCAAATTTTCAGCTTCCTGGGCCTTCTGTTTACAAAGGTACAGGGTTCATCGTTTCTGGAGGGGCTTAAGCCCCTTCAAACTCCTTGAAATTTTGATTTTCTTAAAAGATTTTTCAGTGAGTACCAAGGGCCTTATAGGAACCATCAAGCAACATTTCAACTTCCCAGGTTTCATGGTTCTAGACATCAGTAAGAGGACCAGACATCATTAAGAGGCTTTCTTAATGAGCACCTAGGGCCTAAGAGGAACCACCCTAAAAACTTTCAACTTCTTAGGGCTTATGGTTCCAGAGATACAGTGATGAATCAGTGAGTGGTATTTGTCTTTATACTATATAAATTTAGCCAATAGGCTCAACAATGTAGTTGAGCAACATTTGCTCCAAATTTGGTGTTGGGTTTCTCTTCCAGTTATTTACATACATTTTTAATTTTAATTAGCGCAATGTCTAGTCGCAGAGATATTACTTGTAACATCTCATCAGAAACAAACCTCCAAAGTTTAAACATGTAAAATTTTAGCAAAATTTTAGCCGGATATACAGTGATCAGTCAGGCAGTATTTTATTTTGGGAATTAAGTCTCGTTAACCCCCTTAAAGACTGAATTTTAAAAAAATATTTCTTAGGGAGCACCTAGGGCCTATATGATAGGTCCTGAGAGCAACATCGTACAAAATTTTAATTTCTTAGAAATTATGGTACTAGAGGTAGGTTTTTTTTATCGGGGGGGGGGGGAGATTAAACCTCTTAATTTTTTTTTTCATAAAAAAAAGTTCTTTAGTGAGCACCTAGGGCTTAAGAGTAATCATGATTCAAAATTTCAGTTTCCTACGCTTTAAGGCTTCAGAAATAGTGTTTTTTATTTGTGGGGAGGGAGGGGGTTAAGCTCCTTTTAACCCCTTAAATTTTGTATTAAAAAATTCTTTTGGGGCACCTAGGTTCTAAGAGGAACCACCATACAAAATTTCAGCTTCTTAGGCCTTATGGTTCCGGAAATATAGTGTTTATTTGGGGGAAGGGGAAGGGTATTTAAGACCCTTTTAACCCCCTTAAAATTTGTATTTTTTTAAAAAATTTTTAGTGTGCATCTAAAGCCTAAGAGAAACCACCATACAAAATTTCATGCCTTATAGGAACCACCGTGCAAAATTTGAGCTACCTAGGGCTTATGGTTCCCGAGATACAGTGATCATTCACTCACTATTTTATTTTGGGGGATTAAGCCTCATTTTTAACCCTCTTAAAGATTGAATTTTTTAAAAAAGATTTCTTAGTGTGCATCTAGGGCCATACGAAATTTTGACTTCCATGAAAGTATGGTTCTAGAGATACAGTGATCTGACAGTGTTTTATTTTGGGCGATTAAGTCTTTTTTTAACCCCATTAAAGATTGAATTTTTAAAGAGATTTCTGAGTAAGCATCTAGGGCAGTGGTGCGAAATAAATGAAAGGGGTCGCGGATAAATTATATCAGTCAAATAATTAATCAAAAATATGCTTTCAGTTTTCTGTAATGACGTATTTTTAATATTTTTATTTAAATTTTTTATATGTTAAAATAAAATAAATGGCATTCTTATATGAGGTATCAAACAGTCTTGCAAAGATATATTTACATTTCTTCTATTCGCTTCTACCTATCTGCGTGAGAATGGATTTTCAAAATGAATTGTTAGAAAAACCATACAACGGTTAAGACTAAACACGGAATTATTTCAGCAGATATTGAACAAACATTATTGAGGTCTTGGGTCACCATTCTGATTCTTTTCTTTCGCTAATTTTATTTTATATAAGTATTTGAAGTTTAGAATAGTCGATGCTTTAATATAGAGCTTATCATTTTGAAAACATGTTCCTTTTTTAAATTCAAATTTTTGTTCATTTTTACCTAAGTGAAATACAAATAAATATTACTATTTCAATATAAAGTTTTAGTCATATGAGATTTCGCAGAAACAGGTGTAGACATTTATTATTAGTATTACTATGCAAAGTTAATATAAACCAATAATCCACAGTTCATTAATTAAAAAAATTTTTGCCAAAATTTGCTTTTTTTCCCCCTCTATCTTTTGTGAATATTTTCCAAACTTTTAAAATATTTTGCTACGACCAAAACATGTTCATAAGGGGTCGAGTGATTTTTCATTTAAAGATAGTGGGTCGCGGTGGGAAAAAGTTTGTGCACCACTCATCCAGGGCCTGAGAGCAATGCCATAGAAAATTTTAACTTCCTACAAAGTATTGTTCCAGGGATAGTTTTTTTTGGGGGGAAGAGGGTTAAACCCCCTTAAAATCTGTTATTAAATGTTCCCTTAAAATTTCTTAACTGTTAAAATAAAATTTATAAAATATTCTTCGTAAGCATTTAGAGCTCGAGAAGAACCACAATTCAAAATTTCAGCTACCTACACCTTATGGTTTTAGAAATGCAGTGGGCTTTTTAGGGGGGGGGAGGAATTTAACCCCTTATAATTTGTATTTTAAAAAAGATTTCTTTGTGTGCACTTGGGCATAAGAGGAACTACCATTAAAAATTTCAGCTTCCTAGACCTTATAGTTCCATAAATATAGTACTTTTTTCGGGGGGAGGGGAATTAATCCCCTTTTAACTCATCTTAAAAATTTGTATTTAAAAACAAGCTTTCTTAGTAAGAACCTATGGCTTAAGAAGAATCCCCATTCAAAATTTCAGCTTCCTAGACCTTATAGTTCTATAAATATAGTACTTTTTTCGGGGGGAGGGGAATTAATCCCCTTTTAACTCATCTTAAAAATTTGTTTCTTAGTAAGAACCTATGGCTTAAGAAGAATCCCCATTCAAAATTTCAGCTGCCTACGCCTTATAGCTCTAGAAATGCAGTTTTTTTTTTCAAGGGGAGGCGTTCCTCAAAATTTGTATTAAGAAAAAAAAATTACTCTGCGTGCACTTGGGCTTTAAGAGGAACCACCACTCAAAATTTCATCTTCCTAGGCCTCATGTTCCAGGAATATAGTAATTCTCGGGGAGGGGGGAGGTAATTTATTAATACCTTTTAACCCCTTTAAAATTTGTAATTAAAAAAAATTCTTTGTATGCTCGCAGAGCTTAAGATGAACCACTATTCAAAACTTTAACTTCATAGGCCTCATAGTTCCAAAGATATAGTGTGTTTTTTGGAGTGGGTTTGACAGAGAATTAGGCTCCTATTAACCCGCTTAAAATTCGAATTTTTTTAAAAAGATTTCTTAACGAGCGCCTAGGGTCTAAGAGAAACCACCATGTAAAATTTCAGCATCCTAAGACTAATGGTTCCAAAGATTTGCGTTTCTTTTTTTAACATACTCTTTTTAATTATTTGTTGTGTATCTGTTTTGTCATAAGTACGCAATTTTTAATTAGATCTAAAATTATTTATAATCGAAATCATCTGCCATTTTTAATTTTTTTTTTATTATTATTCCATGCGTTTTCCACATGTTTGCACATTTTAACATGCTGTTTTGTTTGCAGCTTGCGGTTAGAAAATAGGTTGCCACCGAGAAATTAGGCATTGGCGATCTCATATTCCGCCAAGTACAAACAGCCGCCAACTTTCGGGTAATGGTTGTTTGAAGAGCCCGGCTAAATTTCATGATTATGTGCTTTTCCGCTATTTTAAAGTTTAAAAACTAAAGTGTATTTTTTCTAAATAGTAAGTATTCCATATCTAACACCCTCTCTCCCTTAAACAAAATAGAAAAATAAACTGAGCTGCAAGCAAATTTTTTCTTGAATTGTGTGCTTTCCTTCCTTTGTTGACTTCAATTCCTCACATTAGCGCCCTTTACACGTACGCTCTTTCCCACGTGAAACCACAATCCCGCGCGATTGAGTGCACGTGTGAAGGTGTCGGAGAGGAAGGGAAAGCTGCTTTGGAGCGTATTGCAAGTTTTCCCGTACGCTCCAAGCCCTCGCGAAAGAGCGTGCGTGTAAAGGGCGCTATTGGCTGATTTGCACGCTTTAAACTGTTTGGTTTGGAGCGTTAGGGATATTATTTGCACCATGCGGACTAAACTCCACAGGACCCCACAACTTCAAACCGATTCACACATCAATGCCAACTACGGGATTTGAACCCGAAACCTCTGGCTCTGGAGGCTAACGCCCTGGCCGTTCACCAGAACTTAGGAAAACTGATATTGATCACCTTACCGGACAAATAGAGAAACCTCTATTAAATTTTACACTGAGGCACATGCAAGCTTATTAGCATCACCCAACAGAGGAAAACGTGGATAAGGTCCTTCGTTTTGCTCTTATTTGGAGAAAATGAGCATGAATGTCATTTTGGGAGAAATATTTAGACCGCTGGAATATTTTTTTAGCTAACATACACTGATGGCCATTAAAATTGCAATACTATGAAGGAGTGATGATACAAACGTCAAATTCGCATGAAATGCTGGGATACACAATCGAACGACGCAGTAGGGGGGAAACGGCATCTCAAACTCTGTATAAAAGGAAAGTTCTCAATCGGAAATCGCATTTGTATATTGGTTGTTTGTGAGAAGATCGTGTTATGTCTCGTATAAGAAAGAGAAATGGCTACCAGTTCATAGCAGTAGGATCGTGGCCTATCGAGAGTGTGGTTTATCGATCCGCGATATTGTTACTCGCATAGGTCGGAATCCAACGACTGTAGTGCGAATATGGTATCGAGGGGTTCAGGAGGGTCATACTGAACGCCATGCAGGTTCTCAACGGCCGAGTGGACAGGTCGGCCTTTCAGGATCGTCATGGGGCAAGGTCCGTGATGTATCCGCACGGACTATCTGCACGGCTTCCCTCGACACCACGTCGTCTTTTTAGACGAGTCTCGGTTCTGCGTGCAGCATCATGATGGACGCACGTGGCCTGCTTGCATTCGATATCCTGCTCCTGGTGTGATGGTATGGGTACACGACACGAGCACCTCTTATTCTCTGAACAGCCAGCGTTATATTTCTCAGATCTTAAGGCTGGTGGCTGTGCCCTATCTTCGAGGCCTCGGAGACGTCATCTTTCAACAAAATAAGGCAAGACCACGTGTTTCCCGACGCGTCCTGACCTACCTCGACACAAGGGGTGTTCGACTATTGCTCTGGCCAGCACGATCTCCAGATCTCTTACCCATTAAAACCATCTTGTCATGGGTTGTGGAGAGACTTGGCAGCCACTGCGATTGATGAAGTGTGGCATATACTTAAAGCAGCATAGAATGACTTGCCTGTATCTGTCATCCTAGCTCAGTTCGACTCGATGCCTAACCGGATTAGAGCCGTTTTAGCTGCCAGAGGCGGCAGCTGTGTGTACTAATTTCGGACACTGTATACCCCCAAATTTCCTACAAATTTAATCATGTTTTCTTCCTACTATGTTGTATACGTACAATAAGTAAAGTTTTGTTATTTGCTTTCCTTCCTGGTGATGCAATTTTAATGACCAGCAGTGTACATTAAAAACGTCAAGAGTTTTGATGTTAATCCAAGAGAATAGAAAAACAGTCAAAATACCTTGCTTATAAGATGTCTGTTTCTGGGGTCAACTTAGTTTTTTAATGCGAAAGAAAAAGCTTGAGAATTGAAGTCATCGTTGTTATAAGTTAATAAACTGAACTAGAATTTATGTTTTAGAGTGTAAAGTTAATATGCCACACTCATATTACAGTCCTATTTTTTTTTAATTGGTGCGTACTAGCGTACTTTTTCTGGTCGCTCTATAAGACCCAATGCTTCCTTTAGAAATCTCCGACCACTGTTCAATATAGATGACCACTTTGTCATAGGTTTTCAGTAGGGGTCGTTGTCAGAATTAGCTATATTTCTCTTCAACACGACAGATGTATTAACGAAACAGATTGCCAAAAGGCTTCAAGACGACGAAAATGACTGCCCTTAATAGCACTGCTCCTAGAAAATAATTGATTTCAATACTTTACATTCGAAAAGTAAAACATAGAAAAGACGTGTAATAATTTTGCTCTCGGATATATTTAGCAGCTCATACATATTTCGATGGATTTTTCCACATTAATATAGAGTTCTTCTCTTTGGGCATACCGACAAGACACAGAAAATATAGATATTTCTAAATATCCAAAATCTGTCACTCCTATCGCCAAAACCATGACTTATGACGATTCGAAATCGTAAATACACTTTAGATGAAAACAAGCAAGTCTGAAATGCAGTCAATGACCGCATGGTCTTGAACCCCACTTAGTAGAGGGAAGTTCAATATCACAGATATCGAGATAACTAACTGCAAAAAATACGCTTTAATATATTTTCAGCCATTGAGCAGAAATCAATACAAGAACAAAACTGATATTTTTCTGGTGAAAGATTGGGCGATATTGATTTCAGTATTTATCTTTAAAGGACGTTTCAGACGGTTCTGTTTATATACAAACAGAAAATAAGTTCTCAGCAACCATAAGACCACAGCATGCATTTGAAATTTCATTGAATGAGATGTCATAGATGAAAGTAATATTCTACTCGCTGAAAACAATGTTGAGAAAATATAAAATACTTCAAAACTATTCCAAGTCTTCAAAGATAGATGGAATAGATTATTTATTCTCAATAAAATGTACTAAACTCTAGGTACGGCCTTTTTATCACGAGGAAATCTTACATCTAAGAGATCTTAGTCTTCACATATAAGTGGAACGTTTAAATCTGAAAAACATTTAAACTATGAAATCAATACGCCATACTTAATTCAATAATATAGTACTCACAGTCCATCTGATCATATAATTGAAATTAAAACGTAACTCATAGTTGTCGAGCATTTCAATAAAAACTACCCCAGTTCGTATGTTTACGTTCACTCTTGTAAATTCTTGATTCCTTTATGAAATAACCGCTTCCCGAAATTTCTTAAATAATCACGTATCCATAAATAACCACTACTCTAAAAATTTATAAAGTTTAAATAACAGCCTTTTACTTATGAATTTGTAAATGGTATGATATATATATTAACTCCAAACTGCACATCAACTTAATGATTTAATATGATGCCAGGAACCCCATAAAACTCTAAAAACCATGAGCATATCTAAAACCCCTAAACAGTAATAGTTAATGTAGTTGATACTTATCACTCAATACACTCATTAATAATACTCATACTTTATAAACTAACAAACATGATATATGACACCTTTTTTTGTTTACATTGTTTTTAATCTGAAAATAAGTAAATTTAGATAGCGCGCATTCAAATTTGATGGTAACTATATTCCATTGAATACGTTAGAATTGCGAATTATTCGTAAGAATTCCATTTGGAAATTATATTCATTGATCGAAAGAATAATAGAATTAAATAATCTACACTGTTACTGCCAAGAAAACGTCCTCGATGCAACGAAAATCTGTTTGCAATGATACTAGTAATCAGACCCTTTTATCAATACTAGTCTGTTGAGTGAAAAATTTTGCTGACATATATGATTTGATATTGTACAGGACCTAATCAGATATTAGTCAAAATATTTAAGAGCTTTCATATTTGATTTCACTAGGAAACAAAATAGAAAACCTTTCTACATAACTTTTATTTCTTAGACAATATTTCATAGGAAGAATAAAGGAAAAATAAATTGCATATTTTTTTCCGATCAATCAATGACAAACCTTGCACAGATGCACATTATGAAGGATACACATAATCGAATGAAGCGTTCGAAGAATATAAGAACCACGCGTGATGTTGCGAAACATCTGTTGCACTGTCCACAATATCAAATGGCTGTTTAAACATGGAATGAGAATCAATACAAAAATTAGGAATTATCTGTTAAAAGTTGGCTGAAGCTTTATAAAAATGCAGCAATTATGTATGGCCAAATAAAATTTCCAATATAAAGAGTCATTTACTACTCCCATATGCTTGAAAATTTAAGCTACAGTTTACATCTATGTGTAATATTTTTTAACGTATCTGTATTACTTAATATTAGTGTCAGCTACAAAGTGTCAGATTAATACAAATGATAATTCCCGAAATCACAGAATAAAACTCCGGATGGATGATAAGAATCATGATTATGTGGCTCCAGAATTCAATCCTAACTTTCTAGAACTCTAACTGCTAAGATATGTGGGCTTTTCTGACATCAGGTTCCGTTGTCTTGGATACCACCGTTCGCTCTCTGTTAGACTTCTAGCAAGTGCCATAGTGAAAATAAAACATTATTGCGCTTTCAGAGATTAATTGAGCAAGAAATGAGAAAATTGTGATGATTCTAATTAGTCTACGTCCAAGATAATAAAGTGAGGACACCATTAGTTCTCGGGAAAGAAAGGATGGGGGATTTCTCACTTCAAGGAATTGTATCCCCCTAAACAAGAAATTCTCACTATTTCTGCAATAAAACGTACTCAAGACAGTCAAAAAAATTTTAATTACAAAGTCTGTTAGAGGTAAATGGGTAAAATTCATGCTTAATTTGGGTTATCACATTTCATACCATTAAAACTATTATACTTGTCACTCTTAACCCTCAAAAGTTATCATCAAAGACAATTACGTTGAAATACATTTCTCAGGGGATGAAATGATGATGATATGATAACCTTTTAGGGTTAAGTATATATGAATAACATTTGTTTTCATAGTATTCTATATTCTCTCTTTTAGTATCGCACTCACACAAGCATAAAATTGACACTATTCTTTCAATATGTTGTAATTCCCTATAAAGCTCTTGAGCTTTTCCCGTAAAAAGTTTCATAGGTGGATATGAATTTCAAAAATTTTATATTTCTCCATTTAACTAATTACAAGTGAGGTTTCGATTTTGTTTTCAAACACATTTTTTAACTTAATTTCATATCATTGAAATGTTGTGAAGGATCAAGGGAAAAGCAATATGTGTGTGAGAGCGAGTTGCCTGTCTTTTGGTCTGCATCCGATTTGGCTAAATTTGAAGGAGTCCAGTTTTTCTCACTTGTAAACTCTCAACTTGAACCTGATGACGGCACCGGAGTGGCTTTCATATCGGAAGAAAATAAACAGCAGTTGTCATAATCGTACTTAAGCCGGTATCACTTTCCCCATAAAAAAAGTATTCAAAAGTCTCTTAAAATTTTCGTAAGATTATTATGTATAAACCGTATTTAAAATTGCCTCAATTTTTAAAATCGACAGGGCCATTCACATCCATATTACATCGTATCTAAGTTAAGTAAAACAAAAATGTATTTATCTACTCACATTGCTATTAAAAAAATTGTTGCTTTCTACAGGGCATTTATGAAAATATGACAAAGATATCTTTAAAATTTCTGTCTCTCGCTCTCAAAAACTCGCAAACAGTAATTGCATAAAAATTCCCCTATTAACAATATCAGAAAAAAATCCTAAATATTAGCTGATCTGTTTTTTGAACGCAGTGGAATTTCAATACACCCCAAAACATTTTATACAAAAGCTTGAAAAATAAACACTTACCTTCAATACTCGTTTTCTAGAATAATGTTGTCTCGCCGAACATTCCGGTGCATCCTTCAGTAAGAAAACATTTGTATGTTTACATTTCAATCCATCCAAATTTCCATCAGATATGGATAGACTGCCCCAACCATAAACTCTCTGAGCACTCTTTTTAGTGTCTAACACCCACCGATCTTTTAACACAGCTATTAAATGTGAGGACATCTAAATTAATTTTCTTTATCTCCTTTCGACCGTTCCGTGATAAGCATCTGTAATCATTTCCTGAAAGCTCCTCTTCCGATTTCTTAGAACCACGAAGAGGGAAGAGGCCATTCCCTTATCGCAGCAAAAAAATGTTTTATATTAAATCCCAGATGACAAGTACGTCAATGTTTATTTTAGCTTTATCGCCATGTCTTCAGATGGTTGCTCTTTTACCCTATTAGCCGCAATTTGGGTAAACCACTTTTTTTTTCTTCCCTTTATTTAAATTGAGATAGCTTGTGAAACACGGTGCTAGCAATCGCATGGAACTTTCTCGTCTTTTGAGTTATTTATTTATTTAATGCAGAGTTGTTAAAAGTCTCAATTTCAATAACTTTCTTTTTGTAAAAAGTTTAATGTCTGAGGAGGATAGCACTAAGCACACTATGAACGCGAAACAGCCTATCTGGTAAATGAACAATCAAATAATCAATAGGTAAAACCTTTCTAATATATCCAAAATTTAATCATTTTTAACAAACTGATTTCACAAAAAATTGATCACAAAAAAAATACTAATCTACTTCTAACATCATGACAATAAATCCAGTCTTCCTTGTAATAACTTATTTTTTATAAAGGAACTCCGTTCTATTAATTGATTGATTTCTTTAAACTCCAATTCCAAATATTTAAGTAAATTTAATTCGATTTATTGTTTTAGTATCATTTTTGAATAAGTTTATAGGGAAAAAACTATGTATAACATACACATATATACTCCACTTATATATTTTATAATATACAGGTTAAAAATAATATAGGAGCATATTCACTGATTCCTATTCGACATATTACGACATAAGAAAAGTTTCTTCCTGGGAAATAAATATAAGCTCCCTCATAATTATAAGCTCACTCACACATACTTTTTGAGAATATATCGTAAAACAGCTCTAATTAATTGTAAATTCAGTAAACGTGTTTACAATAACGATTAAAGATGTAATATTTGCTGACCTTTATAGAAAAAATTAATAGACTATTCATCCTTGTTCTCATAATTTCCCTCACTTTGAAAATTAATCTTCTGTATTTTAGATATTGTTTTAAAAATCTAAACCAAATTATATCAGAATTAAAAATCGTTTTCTTTGAGGTAGCGGAAGTATTAACTTCTATGAAATACAAAAGTCTGACCAACGACGTTAGTTCCAGCAGACAAAATTATTTTTACGAGTGACTAGATCCATGATGCGACTCCAAAACTCAAAATGTTTGTTTTAGCTTAACGATTCCCCTCCACAGATGCTCAGAATAGTAAAGGAAGACAAGGCAGGCAAAATGAACCTTTTACCTACCTTCAGCTGGTGTTCTCTTTCTCTGCAACTAAGGAAGAATACTGAATTTGCTTTTGAAAATCAAATTCAGTTTAATATAGAGAATCTATAGTAATTTAAGGGGATTACGTAAAGGTTTTTCGACTCCATCATTTAGAAATTAGTTCTGTAACCAAAAAGATAATTAAAATTTAACGAGCGTACATAGATTTAGAATTAACAGTCAGCACTTGTCTTAAGTCATCAAACTGTTATGTGAAATAATTATATCATAGAATTCCGTATTATTGATATATTGTGTTTTCAGCTTACTTTTTGGATTTTTCAAATAACTATATGATATTTACTCCCTTTTTTTTGGGGGGGGGGGCGACGAATGCCATTAAATACCTTTGTGTCTAGGCCGGATATAGACACGTTAAATCTGTTGACCTTCTATGAGGTCAGAGAGGGTGGGAGAAGATAGGATTTCCCCAGTTGTCGCCCCTGGGCGTACTCGGTCAAAATGGAGGTGACACCAGGGGGTGGATACAGTGCCCCCATTGAAAGCAACCAACGATTCTCGCGGATTATGTACGAATGTCTTCATTTACCGCATTCACAAACAACATATTAACTTTTGATTACAAACGAAAATTAATAATGGAAGAGTTTCTATCACGTAGATAGGTTTGTTGGTGGATTTCTGGAGTGCTTTTACCCTACAGGGATAATGTTAATTAAGAAAAAAAGGAGTCTACAGTTAAAACTCATTATGAACTGGTGTAAACATCCATATTGACTCGAAGCAGATTCTGATATCGAACGATAGTACCCTTGAGATTTTGCCACTAGTCCTTATATTCCTTTAATTGACTTTTACTTTCTTAACAAGGAGTGTATCATTTAGATCAGGGGTGGGCATTGAGTCGATCGCGATCGACCGGTGGACCATCAAGACATTTCGTGGTGACAGCCTGTACTAAGACCTAAGACGCGCATACTAAAAGAAACATATTTATGGAACACCGACGCGATTTGCTTTAAACGCGGTTTTAAAAGAGTAAGTTTTTTTTCTTGTAGTTATGTAGGTAAGTACATATTCCGTATTTATTATTAAGTTATAATAAATATTGTAGGCCGTTTTTTTTTTTTAGCTCACCACACCTACGTCATTGGGTGGACCGCAAGACCTTGAAAAAATTAGAAGTAGCCTGTACCCTGGAAAAGTCTGCCCACCCCTGATTTAGATCAACCTTATTTGGCCTACCGCCCCCTTTTCAAAATAAAAATGACTCAGCCGCCCCCTGCAAGTTTTCCCTCTTAAGATAACAAACAGAGATGCGGTGACAAATTTACGCCCGTTTATATATAGTATCTATTTCTACCTATGTCCTTCAACATAGTAAAAAAAGATGTCGTAAATAAGATACCTTGAAGATTGAAATTATGAAATTATTTATTAAGACCAACCATACTAACATTCGCATCACACACACAAAATAACGAAAAATAATATCTAAAAAAGATTACGAAAAACTTTAGAACTAATCCTAATGAGAAGGATGAACTTGGTGCGCTGCTATCAGTTAACATTCGACACTATTTTTGTCAGCAGCACTTTCAAACCATCACGATTAGCTATTTTTAGTTTGTTTCTGTGTTTAGTAAGCAGATTTGCGACTACACTGATAGGTGAAGGAAATGCAACAAAAACTTTTGCACTATAGCCTATAATCCAGGATAAAGTATCGGTATCTGATTTTGCAACCAGAACTGTTGGTCGCTGAGTTTGAGAGCCCCTCTATTATGTCTTGGACCAGAAGTGCCCCCTTGGATCATCTCAGCGTCCATCAGGGGGCGGTACCGCCCCTGTTGGGAACCACTGATTTCGACAGTTTACAACTGACATGAAAAGTATTTGCACTCCTTGATATTTTGCTTGCACGTTATATAAATGAATACAAAATTAATTAGATTTGTTAACACATTTAAAAAAAATTAAATATCTAATGGGATATGTAATTTAAAATGATAAATGATGACAAGGTAGTTAATGATAAATGATAATACACTGAAGAGCCAGAAAATCTGATACACCTGCCTAATAGCGTGTAGGGCCCCCACGAGTACGTAGAAGTGCTGAAACACGACGGGGCACAGACTCGACTGATGTCTAAAGGTATCCTGGAGGCAATTCACACCATAAATCCTGTAGGGCAATCCACAAATCCATAGGAGTGCGAGGGGGTGGAGATCTCTTCTGAACAGCACTTTGCAAGGCACCCCAGATATGCTCAATAATGTTCATGTCTGGGGATTTAGGTGGCCAATGGAAGTGTCTAAAGTAAGAAGAGTGATCCTGGAGCCACTCGGCAGCAACTCTCGACGTGTAGGGTGCCGCATTGTCCTGCTGGAATTGTTCAGTCCGTCGGAATTCACAATGTATATGAATGGGTGTAGATGATTGGACAGGATGCTTATGGACACGTCACCTGTCAGAGTCATCTCTAGACGTATCAGGGGTCTCATGTCACGCCAACTGCACACGCCTCTTAACATCACAGAGGCTCCACCAGCTTGAACATTCCCTTGTTGACATGTACGATCCATGGATTCATGAAGTTGTCTTCATACCCGCACACGTCCATCCACCCGATACAATTGGAAACGAGACTCGTCAGACCACGCAACATTATTCCAATCATCAACAGTCCAATGGATTGTGGGCGGGCCCAGGCGAGGCGTATAGCTTTGTGCCGTGCAGTCAACAACGGCAAACGAGTGGGACTGCGGCTCCAAAAGCCCATATCAATGACGTCCCGTTGCACAGTTCGCACGCTGACACTTGTTGATGCCCAGCATTGAAATCCTCAGTAATTTGAGGAAGTGTTGCACGTCTATCTCGTTTAAGGATTCTTATCAGTAGTCGACGGTCCCGTTCATTCAAGGTTTTTTTCCGGCTGCACCGCTGTCGGAGATTTGATTTTTATCGGATAGCTGATATTCACGGTACATTCGTGAAATGGTCGTGCTCGAAAATCCAAATTGCATCGCTACCTCGGAGATGCTACGCCCCATCTCTCGTACGCCGACTATAACGCCATGTTCAAAGTCACATAAATCGTGATAACCTACCATTGTAGCTGCAGGAACCGATCGAACAGCTTCTCCAGACACCTGTTGTCTTATATAGGCACTGCCGACCGCATCGCATCACGCTGTTTAGTTACATATCTCCGTGATTTGCATACGCAGGCCTGTGCCATTTCCCCCCTCTCTTCAGTGTATTTACGCAAAAAACGTATCTGTAGCTCAGTAAAGAAAAACAAAAACAAGGAACTTTTGAAAGGGAAAAATATTTCTATCAATCAGTATGCTTGCAATTCCCTTCAAACAAATGAATCGGCAATGCACTGATTTTGCTCATCTTCCCTTGTTTTGATTCGAATTTTCAGCTAATTTTCTCTTAATGTATGTGAGGAGCGATCCCTCTCCCTTGACGAGGTTTAACCGCCCCTGGGTCCGTTCTTAGCGTTATAGGAATGTATTACGCGGTTGACGTGTCCAGACACGGTCTTCAGTCCCAAAATTTATTTATTGCACATATAATTATACTGGGACACATCACACATTCTGTATATATACATATATTCAAATTTACACTGATAAAAAAAACAAGTACATATAAGCTACTTTTTTCCCGTGCGAGCTCTCGTACGCCGCTCTTTCCTCCCTCGAGTCGGGCCGAGACTGTCCAATCCGTTTGCTTCTCCTTCCCGCCAACGGGTTTCCGGTTGGGGAATCAACGGCGGGGGGGAGCGGAAATAGGATCCATTCCTGACATACCACAGAATAAATTTTAACCAAATTAATACACATCGAGAGAAGACAGAAAAAAAAACTAGGAATTTCTAACATAGGCATCTCTGCTTGCTCTATTAAAAATTAATTCTTATATATCCCTTTATTAATAGTAGGAACTGTTTCTACTATTCTCAACTCTTCCTGACCCTCAAAAATGACGTTCACCAGTTGAAATGGGTCTTGTTACCACCGTGATTGGCGTTCTGTCCGGTGTTCTCACGGGTCGTGTCAACTGACACTCCTGACACGAAGCACAAAATTTCTTTACCTCTGACTTCATCCCTTCCCAAAAGAAAGAGTATCTAATGCGTTGTAGGGTCTTTTTCACCCCCATATGAACGCCAGACACATAACAATGAGCTAACCTGATAATATCTTCTCTTCGAGCTTGGGGTACAACCAGCTGTGTGACATTTTCCCCCAAAATTTTATTCCTGTGAAAAAGCCACCCATCAGCCGTATAATAATTCCCTTTTCTAGCCAACGCCTTCTTCCACCCTTCGATCAATAAATCACAACTTTCTTAATGCCTCCGAAAATGGTCAGAAACGGACTCCCCCCCCCAATTTTGCCTCATGGAATCTCCCGTTTCCGGTTCATGCTCATTCAACCCGGTGCAGTTTGAAACCTGAATGCCCTTCTCGCCAACCGGACACCACTCTAAACGTTTGGCTACAGGGAAGTAGTATTCCTCTGTCTCCTTTGTTCTTCCCTGGGGTCTGCCTTTTCTCTTGGGAGCCTGCGAAACGTTTTCGTTACGACTTCTCGACAACATTTCGAATATTTCTGGGGCAGTAAAATTTCATCTACTACCGTTTTCGCAACAGCACATAAAACCTCCGGCCGTTCATTAACGCCTGAATGCGAGACGCCTAAGGGAATATTCACCAACGGGCATTGAATTGTGTGCCCAAAAATTCCTTTTAAACATATGGTGGGTTTCCCTCCGATTTAATTTCTTTAACAAGACTTTCCCGTACTACAGGTATTGCCGTCCCGGAATCAATTAACGTGTTAGCTATTCGCCCGTTCACGTTTATGGGGATCCTTTTTAACTTGCATAACTGTTCTTTTAACAACTTTCCGGGAATTCCTGACACACTTAACAAATTTGCCCTAGCAACTACGGTATCACCTCCCAAATTACCCCCGTTCTTCGGAATTTTCCTGTTCTTCCGTCTCGTGGTTTTCTTCCGCAAGCGACATATTTACATTCGCCTTTTCCCTTTCCCCTCATGCTACATTTCTTTCCGATTTTGGGAATTCCGGATAATTTCTTTTTAAATGAACAGTTGATCCACAACCATAGCACTCCAACTTTTTCGGCGTTCTACTGAACTTTTCATTTTCTCCTGAAGAAGAACCATTTCCCGGGAGCATATCTAGTTTAAACCCCTTGATATCCCAGTCCCGACCCCTAAAATCCGCAAATTTTGTGTCGTAGCCCCCCTTCGTGCTATAAGCTCTCTCTTTAGCCGAAGAAAATATATCGCACTCTTCCACGAGCTCCTTCGCTTGAAACCAAGCACTTCCTTGCCTAATCCCGATATGAATAGCCGTTTCTTGGTCCAACGTCTGAAACATTCTATCAGCTACCACCAACTGATTTAAACCTTCGAAGTCACTTACTTCTCTTAATTTAACGTAGTGTAGCCACATAGACATTAACCTGGTTGCGAACTGACCGAAAGTTTCGTCGGTGCCCCTTTTAGCTTTCCTAAAATTATCTAGGCACGTCTGAGGTGACGGTTCGTATTCTCTCAGCACTATCTTTTTCACCTCCTCGTAATTATTGTACTGACCCTCATTTAAATATATTAACAAATCTGCCGCCTTATCCTCCAAAAGGTAAATTAAAATTTTGGCCTTCTGTTCTTCTTCTACCCTCTCACTTTTGAATGCCCTTTCTAGACTCGTGAAGAAATAACTCCACCCTTCGGGTTTATTTGGGACTTTCACGGTCAATAGTTTTATGGTTTTAATAATTTCATCTATTGATTTAGATTAAATAGGTATGCGATTTTGTAGTTTTAATGTTTCGATTTCGATACGTTCGTCTTTCTCTTCTTTTTCCTCTCTCTCAGTAACTATCGCACTGAGCATATCCTTTATGAGACTATCTTCATAACTTTCATGTTCGAGAATAAGTTTCCTTAAATCTAAAATATTATATTCTTCCTTAACTTCGATTCTTAATTCTAGCACTTGCGCTATCAAGTCACACTTTCTCAATTTTGCAATAAATGCCATGTTAGAAATACCAATTAGGAAATACAATAACAATAAAACCAATACACAGAAATAGAAATTTCAATTAAAACTCAAACCGATCTTTTCTCTTACAAAATTATATCGAACGCTATTAAATTTCATCTAACCATAAACATTTTTAGAATCCCAACAGAAAACAGAAGAAAACATCACTTACACTGGAAAACATGTCTGGATTGTACAGATTTCCTGGAGCTAGACTCAAAGATAGTATGGCCTCCTGGTGATCATCATCCTACAGCCTTTACAGATGACTGAACACTGATGATAGAGCACTGACATCCTTACTGATTCGTAAAGCTGCGATTCTCACCCGCGTATTTTACCATTCCACGCCGCCGCTGCCGCAATCCCTCTCCCTTGACGAGGCTTAACCGCCCCTGGGTCCATTCTTAGAGCGTTATAGGAATGTATTACGCGGTTTACGAGTCCAGACACGGTCTTCAGTCCCAAAATTTATTTATTGCACATATAATTATACTGGGACACTTCACACATTCTATATATACACAAATATTCAAATTTACACTGATAAAAAAAAACAAGCCACGTGCGAGCTCTCGTACGCCACTCTTTCCTCCCTCGAGTCGGGCCGAGACTGTCCATTCCGTCTGCTTCTCCTTCCCGCCAACCGGGTTTCCGGTCGGGGAATCAACTGGGGGGGGGGAGTGGAAATAGGTTCCATTCCTGACAATGTATTATTTGGATTTCTCCCTTTTTGCAACTGCGGTGGTGCTTTTTTTCTCATGATAGCCAGAGCTTTAAATTGTTAGATGTCTAGTCGAAAGCAGTTTGAATTGGCAGTCTTAAATGCCAAAACATATGCTACTGTATTACCTTGCAATATGTCCCACTACGTCAGATTTTCTTGAGTGAAGGTCCTATCGTTTAAAAGCGAGCATACTAAAATCAAACTTTATCAACGGCAAGTAAAACAAATGTATTTTATTTCAAGAGAGGAGTTAGACTTTAGCTATGCTTATTCCTTTTCCTCTGAACTGAAAATCATTATCTTGCATTCGTCGGAAAATATCTCATTTTTCCAAATTTCTGTTGGCTCTCTGGTTTTGCAGACTCAAACCTATCTTCCTATCCAGTGGTTTCTCACTATGGAAGTCTTGGCTCAAAAGGTTATTTCAGAAGTTTCCATGATCTCTGATGTTGATACAACACTAGTAGTAAAGATTTCTCAGACGTGACTAATGTCACATCAACATCGGGTTCATAGACAACATGCGAACTTTTATCGAAGTATTTGCCATTATTGGTTGGTTTTTTAACTTAATAATATTCTTTTTGCTACCTCACATTTAGCAACTTCGCGCGTGCCCATCTATCTATCGCTCTCTCTCTCTCTCTTTTTTCGAAAACTAGAGAAGTTCGAATTTAGCTGCGGGTCAAACTCAAACCCCAGTCACAAATAACTGTAAAGCTCTCTTGCTATCACTGGAGAACCCGTATCTTGAAAGCCGTGACAGCTAAACTGACAAAATTTTCACCCACCCACTTATGATTTTCTTACTTTTTATACGATAAGTTATATGATCGTTGACGTATAACGTATTGTATCAAAAGTATGAGACTTCAATTTTTTGTAAACTTGCGTGATATTGTATTTAACTGCTTTAAAATAGGGTTTTGTTATATGTGTAAAACTTTTTTTACGTGATAAAATGGTTTTATTTTTTAAAAATATATTTCTTCTGGTTAGTAAAAAGAAGAATCCTTCTGTTAGTTTTTATTACAGAAGTAAAGCATTGCATCCTAATTGCTTATTTTGTTATTGAGGAAAAATAAGGCATTATTGCAAATACTTTTTCCTTCTGTTTGTTCCTGTGCCGTAAAGAAAACAACTAGTTTCTGATAGAAAACATTCTTCAGAAACCTTTATTTCGAAGAACATGCTCTTTAAATGCAAGAACATATTTATCATGAATGCCATGCGCATTTAATCAAAAATATGATACGCTTCGGTTAATAAGTCTCTAGACTGTATGAACGGGATTAGTCTAGTGAAGGTTGTACAATTAGGTTGTTTGAAAGAAAAAAATATATATCCTTTCAGTTAGAGCCACTCAAGTCGCGTCATGTAGATAGTATATTAAAAGTTTCCATTGTGGCAATCACTTACTTATTCGGAGGACATTTTATCCCGACATAGCACGATTTTCGGTTGGCACACCAAGAAGGTGGCCGAACATTGCTCCCTGTGAGGGGATAGCACAGGAACATCCCTGCCTTATCCAAGATTCGAACTCAGACCCACGTGGTGGAAACTTACTTCTCTAGCGATCATACAATGTTAGTGGCTCAAGCCCGTAAGTTGCAGCAGTTATCAGTACAGCATTACTCATGCGAAACATTTTGTTTAATGTACAAATTGTTTCTTTCATAAATTATAACACATTTTTCGAAATGAAATTCAAAACAAGCAATCATTTTGCGTATCCCAAAGAACGCACTTATGTATTAAATGAGAATATTAAATGGCAGACAACTTTTCATGTTTCAGTTTCCTCATATTATTGTTTTTCTAAGAAAAACAATGAGGTGGATTACAAAAACATTTTAACTAGGGCACGTCAGCTCAAAATCTTTGTAATCATTTATTAATTCGAATTTAAGGAAGCTACTTTTGTCCTTGAATATATACCTTTAAACCAATGATTCTCAACCTTTTTATATCTACAATATCTCTAAGATCTCCCCGGATGATCTTAGTATCCTATGTTCACCCCCTCTGAATATCTCTTAAGCCTCCCCAGGTTGAAGGTGTCCCCAACCCTATGCCCGCGAGCACCATGGCGCCCACCGATCGTTTTACGTGTGCGACCACGATAAAAATATTCCAGTTTTCAATAAAATGCTATGTAAAAGTTTTCACATTTTTAATGAATAACCACACAAAAGTAGAAATGGCGTCCAACACAGATAAAAGCACCAAGCGTAATGCGACTCATCTCTTTTCCCCCTCGCGCCAAATCTTCGCCAACCTAATTTCCTATATCTAAAATGAAATGAACCGGTCCGTTTCTATGGTTGTCGACACAACACAGACATTTGTCTGGAGCTCATCTCGTGAGAGCCAGTAGTGTGGTTTGTGCTGTGAGATAAACTGTCATTCGACGTATCTACTTCATTATTCATTCATAAATATAAGCTCATAGTGTTTGCATACTGTGTTTCCACCTTCGTTGTTTTTAAATACTTCCTTATTTTTACCCCAAAATGAGTGGATCAAGTAAACGACAACGGACCTATAATTTTAATACTGAATGGGAGGATTCATATTGTTTCGTCAATTTAAAACACAAATGTATTAGTCTGTTGTGTGGAAATAGCGTCGCGGTGCCGAAAAAACATAATGTTGAATGTCATTTCCTGACAATTCATGCTACTTTTAATACGAACTATCCACTTAAATCTGAAATAAGAAAGAAGAAAATAGATCAGCTAAAATCGAATCTGTCCGCTCAACAGTCAGTTTTCACTAGGCCTCTGTTAAGATTTAAAAATGCCACTATTGCTTCTTTAAAAATTTCTCACATACTCGCAAAGAAGAAAAAGCCTTTCCAGGATGATGAGTTATTAAAAGAAGCATTTCTTACTTGCGCCGATTGCTTATTTCAGGGATTTTCCAACAAAGGGGCGATCATGTCAACAATACAAGACTTACAGTTGTCAGATAACACCGTTACAAGAAGAATACAAGCCATTTCAAAGGACATGCAAACTCAGTTAAAGAGTGACTTGGAAATATGTGAGTGGTTCTCACTACAATTCGACAAGTCTACAGACATATCAGACAGAGCACAGTTAGCAGTTATGGTGAGAATGGTATTTAGTGACTTTACAGTAAAAGAAGATCTACTAAAAATATTACCCATGAAAGGACGAACAACAGGTGAGGATATCAATAAAATACACTGATGTGCCACTGAATTAGGGATACCTACCTAGTAACGAGTTGGGCCTCCTCTGGCCTTGATAACGGCTGCCACACGCCGAGGCATAGATTCAACAAGTTTCTGGAAACGTTCCACGGGAATGGCTTGCCAAATATTGGCTAAAGCTGTCCATAATTCAGTAAGGTTCTTTGGTGCTGTGTGATGGTCTTTCACGCCTTGTTCGAAAACATCCCAAAGATGCTCAATAGGATTTAAGTCTTGGCTTCTAGGTGGCCAATTCATGACAGAGAAGTCGGAGGAATGCTCATCCAACCAGCCAGTAGCCAACCGGAACTTGTGAGAGGTACAGTTGTCTTGCTGGAAAACTCCATTACCGTGCGGATAACAGAACAGCATAAACGGATGGAGGTGATCACCCAGCAACTCTACGTACCGAATTGCACTGAGGGAGGTTGGTACACGCACCAAAGATCCCAAACTGTGCCACGAAAAAACACCCCAGACCATGATTGAGCTACCATGCCCTTGTACAGTTCCAGCCAGGCATGCAGGATCCATGGCTTCATGAGCCTGACGCCATATTCTCAGCCTCCCGTCGGCGTTAAGTAGTCGGAATCGAGACTCATCACTCCATGCTACTCGTTTCCAGTCCTCTACACTCCAGTCTCTGTGCTCTCTTGCCCAGGCAAGACGTGCAGCCCGATGGCGAGTATAGAGCAATGGTACTCTCGTAGGTCGACGGCTCCCGAAACCCATACGGTGAAGCGAGCGTTGCGCAGTCCGTTTACTGACTGTACGACTGGCACCGTCATTAAACTGGGTGGTAATTTGAGCTAATGTTTGGCTTCGCTGGCTACGTACAATACGCCTGAGCCGTCTCTCACCACGCACTGTCAAGGCTAATTGTCCTTTGCAGTTTGCCCGATCGCTAGTTTTTTTCCACCATCCATGTATTCTTGGTATACTCTTGACACTTGCGACCTTGAAAATCCTAGCTGTCTGACGATTTCGGAAATTGAATGGCCCATGCGTCGCGCACCTACGATTTGTCCGCGATCGAAGGCGTCTAAATCAGGCAGTTTACCCATACTGGCAATTCCAACAACTAATTCAGAACAACCACAGTACGCACTATATATGCAGTTACCACAGCGCCCTCACTTGCGCATACATGATGCGCAGCGCTACACAATTTGCATAGGCTTTGCTATTTGTAATTCAGTGGCACTTCAGTGTATTTATAACACATGCAAAGTCGATAGATATGCCTCTCCAGAAGCTGTCTGCGATAACCACAGATGGGACACCAGCAATGGTTGGTAATGTCAATGGATTTATTGCGCTCTCCATAAAAGATGAATCATTTCCAAACTTTGTCGTATCACTGTATTATCCACCAAGAAGTTTTATGTGGTAGAATACTATCCTTCGGACACGCCATGAAAATAATTACAAAAATAGTCAACTTAATTCGCGCAGCTCCTTTGCAACACCGCCTTTTAAGGCCCTATTTGAAAATCCTGAAGATCCCGATCTCATTCTGCATACTGAAGTACGTTGGCTCAGTAAAGACTAAGTTCTTGCTAGATTTGTAGATTTAATTGAAGAAATAAAAAATTATCTCTACCAAAAATTAAAAATTTTTTGAACTAACAGACCCTCGTTGGCTAGCGGATTTGGCTTTTTTAACAGATATAATGGAAAACTGAATTATTTAAACTTAGAGCTGCGGGGAAAGGACAAACATATAGCTACAATGATAGGGTCTGTAAACTCGTTTAAAGCTAAACTGGCTTCGTGGACATCACATTTGAAGATGAAGTCCCTTGTGCATTTTCCAAATAGAACAAAAAAAAATTAATTAAAAAAAATAGGTGACGGGGAAATTGACTTATCAACATTTGTTATCAATCTTCAATTACTTCAAGACCAGTTTGAAAAGTGCATTCAACAGTTTAATATCATCGAGTCAATGGTCACCTTTTTTGTTAATCCTTTTACTTACCAAGTAAATGCAACCGAACTAGCTACATACATTTCAGATTTTGTTCAAGTAAAGACAGAAATTTTAGATCTTCAGAACGACATTGTCATAAAATCCTGTATCAGATGAGAATTTGAAGAATATAGTTAACAGAAACAAATTTCCATTCTTGAAAAGAGCATTCTTGAAAAGAGTTCCACGTACTTGTGTGAATGATCGTTTTCGACAGTGAATATCATAAAATCAAAGTACAGATCACGACTTAAAGATGAACACCTCGACGATTGCTTCATCATACTCTCCTAATTACGAAGCAATGGCCAATGAAATGAAATCACATTGACTTTGAGATTCATATTTTCTATAAAGAATTTTTATACTTTGTAGATTTTGTATGCTTTATTTAGTAATCATTTATTTTACACAAGAATATTAACTTAATTTTCATATGTTAAATTATATTTTTGGAATTAAATGTTGTTTTGTACATTATGTGTGTCTATTATTAACTATGTCCAACTATAAATTAACCTTGAAAAAATAAATGGTGCCCGCCGTTCGACCGGATTCTAGAATGTGCCCTTAGGTACAAAAAGGGCTGCTTTAAAACATGATTACACCTTTTATCTGTAAACTACTCTTCAAACGAAATTCGATATAAAAAAAAAACTAGCTATTTGCCCGGGTTTTTATTTATCCGAATTTTTTTTATTACACAGGAAAAGGAATGGATTCTACCTACAGTGTAAAATATAAGTAATTTAATTTACAGATATTTCAAAGTAAGTACAGTATGCAAATGATAAAAAAAATACAAATTCACTCTATTATTAATTTAACTCAAAACTTCATTATAAACAACATTTTTAGTTTCCTATATTCCTCTCAGTGATTCCGAAAACTATGGATTCGACACTAATCTCGGTCATTTGGACTTTTTTTTACCTCTTCTCCACCAATGGTGATGGGAGGCTGTACTTGCCCTTAAATGGCATCGGGAAGAACCTATTCATCTCAGCGACACAAAAACTACGGATTTGACCCTACTCTCGGTAATTTTTAACATTTTATTTCTACCCCTTCTCCCCTCCAATGGTGTTGGGAGGCTGAACTTGAATTTAAACGGTATCGGGACTAACCCTATTCGTCGCAGCGAACCCGGAAACTATGGATTCGACACTATGCACGCTCATTGTGGACATTTTATATTCACACTTTCTTACCCCCACCTCACCCAATAATGCTTAAGGGGGGCTGCACTCTCACTTAAATGGCATCGGTAGTGTCTCTATTCATCTTAGCGACATCGAAAATTACGGATTCGACACTACTCTCTGTCATTATGGACATTTTATATTCCCCCTTCTCCCCTCCCCCATGCTGATGGGGGATGAACTTGCACTTAAACAGCATCGGGAGTATCACTATTCATCTCTGTGACCTCGAAAGCTATTGATTCGACATTACTCTCGGTCATTTTGGACATTTTATTTTAACCCCTTCTCCCCCCCTCTCTCTCTAATGGTGGTAGGAAACTGAACTTGCATTTAAACGTCATCGGGAGTGTCCCTATTCGTCGCAGAGAACCTGAAAACTACGGATTCGAAACTATTCCCGGTCATTTTGGACATTTTATATTCACCCCTCCTTCCCTCCTCCTTCCCCCAATGCTAATGGGGGGGCTGAACTTGCACTTAAATGGCATCAGAAATGTCACTATTCGTCTCAGCGACCACGAAAACTATGGTTTCGTCATTACTCTCGGTATTTTGGACATTTTATTTTAACTCCTCCTTCCCCCTCCCCCCAATGCTGATGGGGGCTGAACTTGCACATAGACTGCATCGGGAGTGTCACCGTTAATCTCAGACACCTCGAAAACTATGTATTCGACTCTAATATCAGTCATTTTCGATCATTTTTACATGTGTCCCTTGCCCCCCTGCCCCCCCTACCCCTATGGGTGCTAGGGGTGTCTTACCCCCCAGTGATTCTTTCCAGATTGTAAGTGATATGTGTACCAAGTTTGGTTGAAATTGCTCCAGGCGTCCCAGAGTGATGCTGGAACATACCTACATACACACATACATACATACCCCCTCCCCCCCCAATGCCGATGGGGGGGCTGAACTTGCACATAGACTGCATCGGGAGTGTCACCATTAATCCCAGAGACCCCGAATACTATGGATTCGACACTAATATGAGTCATTTTCGATTATTTTTACATGTGCCTCCTGACCCCCCTATAGGTGCTAGGGGTGTCTAACCCCCCCCCCCCCCCCCCCAGTGTTTCTTTCCAGCTTGTAAGTGATATGTGTACCAAGTTTGGTTGAAATTGCTCCAGGCTTTCCAGAGTGATGTTGGAACATACCCACATACACACATCTCCCCTCCCCAATGCTGATGGGGGGCTGAACTTGCACATAGACTGCATCTGGAGTGTCACCATTAATCTCAGAGACCCCGAAAACTATGGATTCGACACTAATATCAGTCATTTTCGATTATTTTTACATGTGCCCCCTGCCCCCCTCCCTATGGGTGCTAGGGGTGTCTTCCCCTCCCCCCCCCCGCCCAGTGTTTCTTTCCAGATTGTAAGTGATATGTGTACCAAGTTTGCTTGAAATTGGACCAGGCGTTCCAGAGTGATGCTGGAACATACACCCATTTAGTCTTGTTTCTAATTGTCCAGATTTTTTTTGATTTTAAAAAAGAAGAGTTTAAAAATTTTTCAAGAGTGCTTATGAACTATCTATGTTTATAACATTAAAACCCCAGCATGGATTACTTAATCCGAGGTATGATTAATGTCCAACGGAGTGTACCTAGTAGTTACCACAGCTGTTAGAAAAAACATAATAAACTCGGTACACTAATCTCAATTGAAACACCGACCTTCGTTATTAGCTATCAGATATGAAAACTTAAAAAAATCAGGTTTGCTAAAACATCTAAAGATTTTTTTTAAGAATTGTTTACAACTGTCATCTAAACTACTATGTAACTATTTACTCCGATAACAGATTTAGCATTCACGAGTGATCTAGAGGATTTTACATTCACATTTATACTGAAAAATAACTAATGGAAGATAAACACACAGTTATATAAACCTTAAGAGTTTCAGCATTCGTTATGAATTGCATATTAAAATATTTGACGTGTGTAAATATATATTGAATTCAATAACACATGATAGTTCTTAGATGCTTGTTTTATAACTTGGAATTTTTATCACACGAGAGTGAGGGATTTTTTCTACGGACATTTATTTTTATGAAATACATCGCGTTGAAGTTGAATTTTATAACTGCATGGAATACTAGTTTCATGCTATAGAAACTAATTTTTGTAAAATGCTTCTTTGCATGGTTTAAAGAATTCCTAAAATCAATGTGACAACTAATACTTACATGAAAACATTCATGAATTTTCATGATTCCAAATTTCCTTCTAAACGGTCCTCTCTCAAACGTGGCTTTGTTTTCCCATTTGCCGAACACTATCCAGCCGGTGATTTCAAGATAGTTATTTCACGATGCTATTTTTTGCCACATACAGAGAAATGCTGTTGATATTTGTCGTTTGATTGCAGTTAAAGTTAATAGCAGTTAAAGTTCATGTTTACATTAGCATAAGCAAATGATATGGCAGTATATACAGACAGCTAGATTCTGCCTTTTTACAAAAATAACATACATACTGATGGACCAATGCGTAGGGATGCGACATCGATGTCGAAATTTTCAGATGTTTTTTCAACATCGATGTTTTGTGCACGGTGTTTTACGCTGTCTAGATGGGGTTTTTTCGTTTTTTTAATGAAAAAGTACCATAATAGAAAAATTTACCACGTAGCATAATTTTCACTCTCAGTAAATGTAAGTCTGAATTCCGAAAAGGAAGAATACAAAAGGGGGAACGATCCACTAGCAACAAGACAAATGTCAATCAACAACCAATGAACCAATCAGAGCGCTTGGAATGTTCTTGACACTCCAGAACCTTCCATGGGGTTTTATTTTATATACAGTATAAACACGAGAGCGGCCATTTAAGTTTTTATTTTGTTCTGGTTTTATATAAGTTAACGTAAGATACCTCCCAAAAGTACCATTTGGAAATATTTTTGCAATACCTCTGACAAAATGGCGAAATGCAATATTTGCCTGAAGTCCCTAAAAACTTCTGCAATTCCATGAATTTATCTGGACATTTGAAAGCAAAACATGGTGATATTTACAACGAGAATTTTGAGTCATCAATGAAGCCCAAGGCAAAAAGTAAACCACACAATCTAGATGCTGCGCCCCCAGCCATTCCAAACACTTCGGTGACTGAAATGGAACATAGAGAAGAAACCGTAAGTTCTTATTCCAATATTCCTAGGTTCCATCCAAAAACTTTGAAATACAGTTTCACAAATGTGATTTCTTTTAAAGATGGTGGGGCAAAATTTCTCAAGCTATTCTTTACATGATTTGTAGAGATTCTCAGCTGATTTCAATTATTGAAGACGAGGGCTTTAACCCTTTCAGGAGCACTATATCAAAATATTTTTTGGGGAGAACAAAACATTATAGTTGAAGAAATATTACCATTAGGAAATATTACCATTTATTCTGTTTAAATTTAAAAAAAGCCAAAAAAATAAAGCTTTAGTTTAGGCAAGGGGTGGCCCATTTTTGAACCACCACGCCCCTAGAGCACTGTATATTAGAACGTCTGTTCTGACTGGCTAAGCCATTATAACCCTATGAAATTAATAATAATATAGAGCAAATATATAAAAATATGCCTATTGCAATCAGTTTAGAATATATATATATATATATATATATATATATATATATATATATATATATATATATATATATATATGTGTGTGTGTGTGTGTGTGTGTGTGTGCATTCATTTATTTATATTTATACACAATATTTATCAAAATAATTATCTGTTCAAAAATAAATAAAGAAATAAAGTAGAAAGTATATAAAGGAAAGTATATAATGAAAGTAAAAAGTCTATAAATTAAACTATATAATAAAAGTAAAAAGTATATAAATGAAAGTATCTAATGCAAATTATATAATGAAAGTAAAAAGTATATAAAAAAGTATAAAAAGTATGTAAAAGTATATAAATAAAAAATTTTAAGTGCCTCAGAAACAGTAAGATTCTTTGTAGTCACCCTGACGCAGTATAAACTCAAAGGAAAGTAAAGATTTCTCTCACAGTCAAACTCTTGAAATAAGAAAGGGCAAATAATAGACTAACCAAAACCAAGCTTTCACGAATCAAAACCAAACTTTCAGGAACCAAAATCAAACTGTCATCAACTTAGAAAAACTACTTCGATAGTGCTTCCTGTGTGTTCGAGTCCCACTGTTGGCATGGATGTATGTCGCCGTTCAGAATCGGCTTTAAACTGTAGGTCCCAGTCTAATTAGCCCTCGTGTAGCAAAAAAATGACCGTAGCGCTCCACCCCCCTTAAAATAAATAAATAAATAAATAAATAAAATAAATCGATTGTGCTGCCATATAGTGACAGTAAATGCTACATGTGCGGTGGTTCGTATTTGGACCACCAGTAATGAAATTACTTTAAAAAGATAAGAAATTATGCTGATAAATTTAACTTTTCTATTTAAAATAAGTAAGAAACAATCGTAAAGTGAAATTTCAGAACATTGGGGCATCTATCTACTCACAACATAGAAAAACTGGAAAAAGCTTCACACTACAAATTTCTGGCTTGCAACAAAAAACTATCCTCTCAGAAAATATAGGCTCGTAGAGTGCTGCCATTTGTTGTTTCTCAAACACATTAATAAGTACAAAGTTTGCAGGAATTTACAGATACATTCAGCGAATGATTTAGCTGTTATAAAATACACTATGTCACAAAAAAATATATGCACCTAGAAGGAAACGAGCTACTATCACGAAACTTAACATGTATGTAGTGTATGAGGAGATAAACAAGTCATTACAAATTTAGAAGAACAGACCGTTTTATTAAGAAGATATGGCATGAAAAAGGTTACAAATCAGTAAGTAGTAAATCCACCTCTGGCAGCTATACAAGCCTAAACACGGCGTGGCATCGAATCAACGAGGTCACCTATGACCTCCTGCGGATGATCATGCCATATAATCTTTGCAACTGGGCAGTTAATTCACCAGTATTCCGGGACGGATGCAGTTGCCTTCCAAGCACATCCCAGACATGCTCTGTTGGCGAGAGGTCTGGTGACCTGGCCGGCCATGGGAGTACGTCATATCCTTGAAGACATTGTTGGGATAGTCACGCAGTATGTGGACGAGCGTTGTCTTGCTGATAAATGACACCTGGGTCACTTTATAGCATAGGCAGTACAACTGGAATTAAAATCTCGCCCACGTAACTGCGTGCCGTCAAAGTGCGTTGAAGGACGATTATAAGTGATCGTGTGTCCCAACAAATTGCTCCCACACTGTCACACCTTGTATAATCGCTGTATGCCTCTCGACAACAAATGTCGGATCGGACCGGTGGTCTGGCCGTTTCCACACGCGTATGCGCTGGTCATCAGCATTGAGACTGAATCGGGATTCATCGCTGAAGATCACACGCCTCCAGTCGGTCACACTCCAGCTTGCCCGAGGTCTGCAAAAATCCAATCGACACCGCCTATGATGTGGCGTCAGTGGTAGGCGTCTTAATGGACGTCAGCCAGTCGTCTCCGAATGGTTTCCCTTGATACCACCGGATGTCTTGAAGGTGATAAATGGCGTCGAACCGATTCTAGCGACGTTGTTGGTGCGGACGTGGCCGCTCTTATGATTACGCGATCCTCGCACGCATTTGTGTTCCTGGGACGCTCTGACCCTCCGCAACGGTAGACTATGGGCCTGTTCACATAGGAGTCTGTTGCGTTGCGTTAAGGAAAAGATGACGTGGAGACAAAAATAAACCAATCATATGCCTCCAAACGATTAGCAATGAAATTTTAACGTCTATGATTGGTTTATTTTCGTCTCAATGTCATCTTTTCCTAAACGCAACGCAACGGACTCCTATGTGAACAGGCCCTATCCCTTCCGCGATCAATTTTTGCCAACACTGAGCATGGAAATTATGATATCAATGCATTGATATCATAATTTCCATGTATAATTTCCATACATAAACTAAATTAATAAAATAGAAAAGCATTATCTATATATAAAAAACAGTTCCGTAACTGACAGACTCACTGACATACAGCGCACAGACCAAACCGCTGGACCTAAAGGGCTAAAATTTTGCATGGCGATTCTTCTTAAGTGTAGGGGTGCACTAAGAAAGATTTTTCAAAAATTCTTCTTAGTTTTTCTTAAATTCAATTTTTAAGCTGTTTTTGTAACTTTTTTTAAGTTTGCATTTAAAATAATAATTTGGGGGTTATAAAATTTATATCACGAAAAAGATCCTAAAAATTCCTTTAAAATGAGATCTTTTTCGAATCTTCACCTCCATTTTCTGATTTTTGGTGAATTTTTAAAGATTAATGTTTAGAATTTAATTTATTAAATGCTGATCACGTGATTTCTTTTTCTGGTACTTTAATTAAATTTATCATCACGTGCATAACAGCTAAATAGACAACAAAAAAAATTTTTCTTGCTAATGCGGCAGACGATTGGACATTATCCAAAAAAAAATATTAAAATACAGTAAAAGATATTATGTTCCTCAAACTGTACTATATTAACTGTACTATATTCTTTAATATTTCCTATTTCATTTAATTTGAATATTTTCATCTACATTATTTTGTCTATAAAAATATCTTTTACGATTTTTTATATATATATATATATATATATATATATATTTATTTATTTATTTATTTATTTATTTGGAATTAATTGCATACATTGACCGTTGTATTTAATTTGAATGTACTCCGTAGCGAAATACGGGTTTTCAGCTAGTATATTATATTTTGAAACTGCAATGAAATTGAATAGCTATCTGAGTACACTGATTTTCAAATGTTTTTTCTTTTCTTTTAAATTATTATTATTATTATTATTATTAAAGTTTTAGACATTTTGAGGTTGAAATTATACAATTTTTGGTTGAAGTACATGGAAGAGAAATAATTTAAAACACGTCTAAGTCATATATCAACAATTTTAATTTAATATTTTTCTAGATTTACGGTTTTTTGTGTTTCGAGATCTTCAGTTTTAACTAATTTAGCCCAAAGATATATCGGCAAAACCTACATAATTTGGAATTTTTGAGCCCGAAAACAGTATCTGTAATTAAATCGGAGTAAACGCCAAAAAAAAAATGTTCTTAATTTTATTATCAAAATGAGAAAATTGCAAACTGACCCGGACGTGATTTGAACACGCAACCTTCTGATCTGGAGTCAGACGCGCTACCGTTGCGCCACCGAGTCTCAGAAAATGGATGTTAAAATAAAGTCTGATGTGTGTGAAGCTAAAAGATAATGAGCCGCATTTTGTTAGAGATGGTTTGAATAGTTCGATCATATCGATTTCTACACCTTTCAATACTAGTACATTAAAAAATAGCGTAATAAAATTAAGCGAATCACATAGCAAGAATGTCCAGAATACAGATTCAGGAAAATAATTCGCTATAATTTATTTCTGAATTTGATCTTTAGAAAGGTGACTGATTGTCCTCGAATCAAGAAACACACCTTACATTTTTATTAGTGTACTGAAAAAAATGGAAGGAGTCAAATGTCCTTAAATCAACTAATATTAAATCAAGATACTTGTTTTCATGTATAAATTGACGAGGTATTTTCAGTTTAAAATAATATTTGGTACCAAGCCTAGATCTGGGTTTAACAACCCGATGACAGCACGGAACATACACGATGACATACGGATGTAAAGCTATTTTTCGGAAAAATCTCAAAATCTGAATTTTTCCCTTGCAAGTTAATAATATATCAAAAATTGATATTGATTTCTTACTAGCTAAAACCCGCACTTCGCTACGGAGTACATGCAAATTAAATACAACGGTCAATCTAAGCAATTACTGCAAAAAAGTAAAATAAAATAATATATATATATATATATATATATATATATATATATATATAATAAATACGATGATCAATGTATACAATTGATGTAAAAAAACCAAAAAAATATTTATTTATAAAAAAATCGTAAGAGATATTTTTATAGACAAAATAATGTAGAAGAAAATATTCAAATTAAATCTAATACGAAATATTAAAGAATATAGTACAGTTAATATAGTACAGTTTGAGGAACATAATATCTTTTACTGTATTTTAATATTTTTTTGGATAATGTCCAATCGTCTGCCGCATTAGCAAGAAAAAAATTTTTTTTGTCTATTAAGTTGTTATGCACGTGACGATAAATTTATTTATTGTACCAGAAAAAGAAATCACGTGATCTGCATTTAATAAATTAAATTCTAAAAATTAATCCTTAAAAATTCCCCAAAAATCAGAAAGTGGTGGTAAAGATTCGAAAAAGATCTTATTTTAAAGGAATTTTTACGATCTTTCTTGTGATATAAATTTTATAAACCCCAAATTATTATTTTAAATGCAAACTTAAAAAAAGTTACTAAAACAGCTTAAAAATTTAATTTTAAAATATCTAAGAAGAATTTTTGAAAAATCTTTCTTAGTGCACCCCTACACTATAAGAAGAATCGCCATGCAAAATTTCAGCCCATTAGGTCCAGCGGTTTCGTCTGTGTGTTGTAAGTCAGTGAGTCAGTGAGTCAGTTACGGAACTGTTTTATTGTATACTAGCTGAAAACCCGCGCTTCGCTACGGAGTACATTGAAATTAAATACAACGATCAATGTATGCAATTAATTAAAAATATATATATATATATATATATTTATAATAAATACGACGATCAATGTATACAATTGATGTAAAAAAAAATATTTATAAAAAAATCGTAAGGGATATTTTTATAGACAAAATAAAGTCCAATCGTCTGCCGCATTAGCAAGAAAAAAATATTTTTTTGTCTTTTTTTTTTGCACGTGACGATAAATTTATTTAAAGTACCAGAAAAAGAAATCACGTGATCCGCATTTAATAAATTAAATTCTAAAAATTAATCTTTAAAAATTCACCAAAAATCAGGAAATGGAGGTAAAAATTCGAAAAAAATTTCATTTGGAAGGAAATTTTATGATCTTTCTCGTGATATAAATTTTATATCCCTCAATGTATTATTTTAAATGCAAACGTAAAAAAAGTTTAAAAAACAGCTTAAAAATTTAATTTAAAAAAATCTAAGAAGAATTTTTGAGAAAATCTTTCTTAGTGCACCCCTACACTATTAGAAGAATCGCCATGCAAAATTTCAGCCCTTTAGGTCCAGCGGTTTGGTCTGTGCGTTGTATGTCAGTCAGTCAGGGAATGAATGAATGAATGAATGAATGAATGAGTCAGTTACGGAACTGTTTTATATATATAGACTAGCTGAAAACCCGCGCTTCGCTACGGAGTACATTCAAATTAAATACAACGGTCAACGTATGCAATATATGCCAAAAAATAAATATATATATTTATAATAAATGCGATGATCAATGTATACAATTGATGTAAAATATATATCTATCTATATATATATATATTTATAAAAAAATCGTAAGGGATATGCATTTTTTTTGGATAATATCCAATCGTCTGCTGCATTAGAAAGAGAAAAAAATATTTTTTTTGTCTATTTAGTTGTTACGCACGTGACGATAAATTTATTGAAAGTACCAGAAAAAGAAATCAAGTGATCAGCATTTAATAAATTAAATTCTAAAAATTAATCTTTAAAAATTCACCAAAAATCAGGAAATGGAGGTAAAAATTCGAAAAAGATCTCATTTTGAAGGAATTTTTATGATCTTTCTCGTGATATAAATTTTATAACTCTCAATGTATTATTTTAAATGCAAACGTAAAAAAAGTTTTAAAAACAGTTTAAAAATTTAATTTAAAAAATCTAAGAAGAATTTTTGAAAAATCTTTCTTAGTGCACCCCTACACTATTAAAAGAATCGCCATGCAAAATTTCAGCCCTTTAGGTCCAGCGGTTTGGTCTGTGCGTTGTATGTCAGTCAGTGAATGAATGAGTCAGTTACGGAACTGTTTTATATATATAGATAGATTATAAGCATAACTTAATACAATAAGACAATTTAATAATACGGCTTACAATGACATAAGCATATATTTGAATGAATGTCGAATGATTGAACGATCTCAAATACGCAAAAACGCAAGTTACAAACATGCACAATAGGGAGCGCAACTCCTAGCTACTCATTTTATGAGGTGAAGTAAGTCTCTCGCCATTGTTTGTGGAAGTTGCACACTGGGGTGGAACGAAATGCACATTTTAATTTCAATATGCTATAGTTTTCAAAAAATGCCTTTTGAAATTAGAATAAAGATTATAAAATTTTATTGCTCTACTAAAATATTTTCAAGTGCCGCAAAGGGCTTCAGAATGGATATTTTTATGAAAAAATGATTAAATTTATATATTTTTTAAAAAAAATTCCTTTCAGACTATATTAAAATAATAATATGTATTTTTTGTAAATAAAATATTCAAAACATGATATTTTTACAGGAAACTTACATATTCTAAGTATTTCTAATTTTTAAATGCCATTACTGATATTGTAGAATTTCGCGATTTCATCATATTAATTTTACAGTAGCATATTCTTATAATACACATTGGAATGAAAGAAAAACAATTTTTAACTAACGGACCTCGGTTAAAATAAATAAATTACACTTATTTAGAAAATTATTAATGTAATGTCTTTAAAGATAAAACGTTATTTTGAGAAAAAAAAACCATTCATGTTTTTCAAAACACCATAGGTAGCCCAGTTGGCAAGAGCCGCGGGTCAGTGATCTGAACGTCCCTGGTTCGATGCTCGTCGCTGCAAATCTACCGCCGTGTTCACTAATGGTGGCCGGGGCACGTAAAATAGGGCGTGGCTACAATGTCCTCCAACTTCTCAAATGTACCTCTGGAGGTGCGGGGTCAAGTGTTCTGGTCTCGTCACTTGACTCGGTTCAAAATTACGGGGCCGGTCATTTAGCCAAGTCGGACTCCGACCCTTGTGGTGCTGATTCAAAACAGGAACCGCACCTTCATCGCCCATAACCTTCGGGACATGATCTGATGTCTACTGTCGGTCAAGGGGCATAAGCAACAACAACAAAACTTCATAGTAATCACACATAGTTTCCATTACTTATTTCTCTGACACATTGAATTGTTCTTTTTTGGTTTCAAATTTTGGCATTATCTTTTGAGAATGTATTTTTGTTTTTATTAATGCATCTGTTGCAGGAGTGACACGAACGGACAAGGATGACTCGCTAATTTAACAATCCTTTCTACTGCTTTTGTGTTACAAGGAGAATTATTGAAGTCAACACGTTGACTCTCTTGA
Source organism: Dolomedes plantarius (assembly GCA_907164885.2). Taxonomy (NCBI): domain Eukaryota; kingdom Metazoa; phylum Arthropoda; class Arachnida; order Araneae; family Dolomedidae; genus Dolomedes; species Dolomedes plantarius. The sequence continues at coordinate 215,501,425 of OU015494.1, forward strand.
TCAGATTCTTTTGCTTCCTTTATAAACTGCTTTAGTTTGTCATCAGAAATATACCTCATCATAGGAGGTTCTGTTACTTTAACATCATACCATTCAATCATATTAATATAATCCTTGGCATCAAAGTTTATACGTTAAATTAAAAACTTTCCGAGGCTTCCTTCCTTTTCAGCCTTTGCTTTTAGAATCCGGCTTAATCCAAGCTCTCTTACATGACTGCGATCATCTGATATCATACAAAAGGGGAGATTTTCAGAAGCAGATTTCTGGCACTGGAAAAGGTATAAAAGTTAGCATAATGGCATTTTTCAACGGCAACAACCAACACTTAAACATTACTGCAATTGGATGTGATGGAACTGCCGTGAACACTGAAATGAATAATGGTGTGATTCCTTTATTGAAAAAAAAAAATTAAGAAGTCCAGTGCGATGGTTGATTTGTCTATTTCATGGAAATGAACTGCCCCTACGTCACCTACAAAAGTTAAGTTACAATATGTTTTTTATGTCTAATTTAAAAAGGGTTGAACAGAAAAACAAGAAATTTGGACGAAATGCACACTAAACAGTTCTTTATTAAATGCGACAAAGAAATTTACACAATTTACATAATTTAAATGTGTTAGAGCAAAAAAGCACTCTTGGCAGAAGACTCCCATATTGGAGAAAACAATACATCACAGTTTTATGTGGAAAAATATCATGAAAACATAATAAAGGATTTCTAGTAAGGAATATGTCCACCCCTAGCTGTAATGCACTGTCGGAACTGACTTTCCATGCTGTCAATTAAGTTGTCGGACACCGAAATAGGAAGCGAAGACCAGACACGGCGTAAACCTTGTTCCAGCTCATGTAACGACCTTGGAGGATGACTTAAAGCAGCAACGTGTCTGCCAAGGTAATCCCAAACATGCTCTACCGGTTTCAGGTCTGGAGATCGAGCTGGCCATTCCATTCGCTCCAAACCGTGGCCCTCAAGATAATTCTCTACAAACACAGCTCGGTGAGGTTTTGCATTATCATCCATTAGAATGAATTCGTTGCCAATAGCAGCGGCATATGGGTGGACATATTGATCAAGAATCTCGTCCCGATATCTTACACCAGTCAGAGTTCCTCTATGGAACACATACTGGTCAGTGTGACCACCGAGAGAGATTCCTGCCTAAACCATGATTCCACCACCTCTGTAACTATGTCTTTCAGCAATGTTGGATTGGTTGTATCTGGTGCCTTGTTCCCTTCGGATCAGCAGACGCCCTGAATCGCTCTCTAGTGTGAACCTGGACTGATCTGTGAAGAGTACAGAAGTCCATTGCTGTCTGGTCCAGGAAACGTGTTCTCTTGCCCAACATAAATGGGCACTTCTTTATTGCCAGTTAAGTGGGACACACAGAACTGGTCGTCTTGCATAGAAACCACAATTGTGAAGGCGTCTTCGCACAGTAGTAGCGGCTATTCTTGTCCCTGAAGCGATAAAATGATCTGAAATAAGCTGAGGCACAATAATGCTTCTCCTTCTTGGGGCCAAAAGAGCTAGAAAACGGTCTCCCACAGGTGTTGTTACTCGTGGTTGGCCTGGAACATGTCTTCTAGACGCAAAATCTTCTCATGTAAACTGGTTCCACAGTCGTTGGACCACACTTCGAGACATATTGATACGTCTAGCAGCATCAGCTTGTGACAATCCTATTTCCATCTATGTGATCGCCCGCCACCTTAATGAATCGGGTAAACGACTCCTCCGAGACATTGGTAGACTCTCCTGGATACTGCCGACGAAATTGCCAACAAACATTGAAAATAAACAATCATGCACAATACTTACACACAAAGACAGGAAAGTTTGATTTTTTCACATTTTCTCTTACTCTTATATAAGTGACAATTCTCTAAAATGAAAGTGCTGACCAAGGTTTTTTGCTTACGTTTTCTTAACGTTCGATACTATCATTCATATACACTGTGAATTTTATTGTTACTGCCTTTATTTCAATGGTGAGCTTCGAAAAATATGTTGTACCTAAACTTATGGAGGGCAGTGTATTTTGTGTCCTAGATGGAAGGACTAAAGGTCCAAATCAATTTGGAGGAGAAATAGGTAAACAACTAGAAAACTGCTATGAACTTCAGGTGATTTAATTATCCCCTGTTGAAAATAACATTCCCTTACTAGAAATTAAGAATGATTTAAGTAAAGGACCAAAAATATTTGTTAGAAATGTGTAATTCAATCTCTGTTGGAAGGTGCTCTTCTGATTTGTCCATAAGAAAACCAGGAAAACTTTGTCATTCATGATGGCTTACATTATCAAACTGAATACTTCACTTGTATTTGAGAACAGAATGTCCTGCAAAAAACTCTGAATACTTATTGAGTACATTTTGAAAGTTTAGGCAACTGTTTGGTTTAACATAAAGCTGAAACCATCTTGTATCCATGGATCGAAGCACCATGGAACTTTCACCATGGAACGCTTCTGGAAACTTGTAAGCTATTCACGTTACCTCAGTCAGACTCTTAAAAGTGTAATTGAAACAGCCCTTCAAAGAAATGCATACTTTGCTGCTTCTGAAAATTTCCTCCTTTGTATGATATCAGATGATTGCAGTCATGTAAGAGATCTTGGATTACGCCGGATTCTGAAAGCAAGGGCTGAAAATGGAGGAGGCATCGGAAAGCTTTTAATTCAACGGTTAAACTTTGATGCCAAGTGCCAAGGATTATATTAATATGATTGAATGGAATGATGTTAAAGTGACAGAACCTCCTATGACGAGGAATATTTCTGATGACAAACTAAAGCAGTTTATAAAAGAAGCAAAAGAATCTGATCAGGAGAGTCAACGTGTTGACTTCAATAATTCTCCATGTCACACACAAGCAGTAGAAAGGATTGTTAAATTAGCGAGTCATCCTTGTCCGTTCGTGTCACTCCTGCAACAGATGCATTGATAAAAACAAAAATACATTCTCAAAAGATAATGCCAAAATTCGAAACAAAAAAAGAACAATTCAATGTGTCAGTGAAATAAGTAATGGAAACCATGTGTGATTACTATGGAGTTTTGAAAAACATGAATGGTTTTTTTCTCTGAAAATAACGTTTTGTCTTTAAAGACATTACATTAATAAATTTCTAAATAAGTGTGATTTATTTATTTTAACCGAGGTCCTTTAATTAAAAAATGTTTTTCTTTCATTTCAATGGGTATTATAAGAATATGCTACTGTAAAATTAATATGATGAAAATCGCGAAAGTCTACAAAATCAGTTGTTCTGTAAAAATTAGAAATAATTAGAATATGTAAGTTTTCTGTAAAAAAATCATATTTTGAATATTTTATTTACGAAAGATATATATTATTTTAATTTACTATAAAAAAAATTTAAAAAACACAAATTTTATCACCTTTTCATAAAAATATCCATTTTGAAGCCATTTGCGGTATTTAAAAATATTTTAGTAGAGGAATAAAATTTTATGTTCTTTATTCTAATTCTAGAAAGCAACTTTTAAAAACTATAGCATATTCAAATTTTTAAAAAAAGTTTTTTCGTTCCACCCTATTGTATACAGTGTGCTTTATAGGGTATTACTCTTCCAGGTGATTCAAATTTCAATTACTTTTGGAACTATTCTGCTAGTTTAGTACTTTCATATATAGACGCATGTTGTAGATCAGTAGTTCTCAACCTGATATTCAGGACGGTTACCAAAAATATATGTGTAGACCGTATTTTAACAAGGCTCCTGAAAACGCAAATTCAATTCAGCGTTTAGGATTATGATAGATGCCGTATTATTATTTTTGATTGCAATAATACAGGGCATAGAGCCGTTGACTTTCCTACGTTTGGCTGACTAGACCACTACTGCAGTGCACTCATAAACTTGTAACTAGCGCATGCATCTGGCTCATTCTCAGCTTTCGCATTTTGATCTTACTACACGTTTTAATCTTTAAAAATGTATGTAGGTATTTTTCAAACCTTGGGGGCAGAGGGGGGTTGCGTAGATATAAAAATGTTGAGAACCACTGCTATGGCAGATGCTAAGCACGCATCAAAAAGCAGAGAGATCTGAAAATTAACTTGGAGGTAAATGATGAAATGGATTAAATCGGACGACCAATTAAATAAAATAACTTTCATTTAACTTAAAAAAAATTTTAGTAAATGTGGTCTGTATTACCTTATTTGTGTTTGTTTGTTTTTTGTCACTAAAAAAATATGTATTTTTAAAAAGCTGGATTGTTTTATTACAATCTTTTCTTCTTGCTTTGAGATGCCATCTCAGCTTATTACATTTTTCTCCCTAGGGCCCGTTAAAACAACCTCATTCAACTTTACAAGTTAATTTATCCTCAGGCTCATTCATTCCCCTGGAATTGGGAATGCTATCGAATCACTTCAAAAAATCAATGTTTATTTCAATTTTCAACAAATCTATAGCTGTTTTCGTAATAAATATCAAATAATGGATTTTCCGAGTCAAATTTCTTAGCATTGAGATGGATACTGAAAGGCATCAGCAGAAATAAGTAAACAAGAATGTAGATTTGTTAAAAAAGAAACTGTATACAGGGATATTTCGACCTGATTATGTTTGAATTAATTTCAATAACAAAAAAGATAAGAAACCAAAGTAATCCCAGCAGTGAAGTAGTGAAAAATATCTTTGAGACATAAGTCACTCTTGTGGTAATAATATATGAAAAATAGAGACCGCTGTCTCGGAAGTCGTTCACATCAATTGATCCCTTCGGCATTTGTCAGGAGGTTTCAGCATCATTGGAGTGGACATCTCTTATGAGGGGTACCAGAGATACCCCATTGCATTGTGTAAAATTGGGAGATGAACTCCAATGGTAAGGAAACATTTATATAAAATAAATAAGAACATTTATTTTACAATATTATACAAAGCTTAGTTTACATATTATAAATGAAATTTGTGGCTATAAAGAATTAGGCCATGCTGTATCCGATGAACCATTACGGATCGACCAAAATAAAGTTCAATTTATCAAGATTGATAAAAACACCAGTTCCATGTATCGCACTATTTGACCAACCTGGGCAAGGCATAGGACGAAAATGGTGGGGCACTTCTATCGGTGGAGGCATCTATCTCTACGGGGCTTTATCGGGGCGACCCTCTGCTTCAACTCTCGACGTCGATTCTCTAAAAAACTCGGGGTTCATTTTTCCCCTTTTCGTATTGGCCCCACCCCAGGCTTGTCTCCCCCGTAAATTTATTGGCCATTTTATTCGTGGGCAGGAGGATACGACATCCCCACGGTTCACTCACGTGGTATTTTTATTTCCGCGAAAATTGGATGTCCCTTGAGTCTTCCTGGAATTCTCTTCCTCCCATCCTAAGGAATTTTGGGGTGCGATGCTTCTCGGAACTTGGTGCAGATGCAGGCCAGGCCCCCTTTTATGACCCATAAATGTGTTGACGGAAAAAAATGGCGATACTGTTGGAAGGAGTCAAAATATTCAAATTGTGGATCCTTCACAACATCCATCAAAGATATGCCACTAAACTGGTCCGTTTCGCTAATATTCTTGAGCACATTCATCGCTCTTTCTAGAGCAGGGGGGGGGGACTCAAAACAATCCGGGGGCCACTTGTAAAAAACAGAAATGACGGCGGGCCAACTAGAATTTCGGGGAGAATTTTAATTTCTGTTGTCCTGAAGGCGAAATTGTTTTCATGAAATGGCAGATTTTAACTTTCAAATAATTTTAAATATTTAAGTTATTTAAAATACATATAAATAAATATAGGGACCTCGAAAAACACCGCATTATAAATGTGGGAAAAATTGCATTCATGATAAAAATGTTTGCTAAGTGAAAGTAATATCGCTGCCGTCCACATCCGAATGTTATACGGCCCTTCAATGATAAAAGTAATCATCCAGCCCAGCCGGGTCCCGAACTTTTTCTCCTTGCAATTCGTTTACGTGTCTTCAAGTTTGTTAAGTGAAAAACAAATTTTGGCGATGACAAAATGTATATATGCTATATATATGAGTTGCAAAAAATGCGAAAATTACAAAACGAAACTTTGTAAAATCAAATATTTTTGCGACTAATCATTTCAAAGAAGCAGTTTTTTTTAAATACCTGTGCATATAATAAAAATGTGTTTGATTTTTGGAAAATAAAACATTTATATCAGATAACTAAACAAAATCAGTTCTCTTTACAAAATGAAATCAAGTATGCCTAAATTACAAAACCAAACATAAAATTGGTAATGAAAAAGTAGAAAAAATCGAATGATATGCACTTGATGAAGCAAGGGCAGTTGATTTGAGATGACGAAACACGGAGGTCTCGTTCTCACACAAATGATGCCGAACATTGAATAAGTGAGTCAAGTATTTCAACAGTAGTACAAAATTAAAACACCCCCAATCCGACCTCTCTATACAGGGTGATTCCAAATTCATGATACAAACTTTAACGGGGCACTATACAAACACAGGACACTATACAAACATTTATTGTATAGGAATGTATGAGTGCAAGAGACACAAACACAGGAAAGAGGCATGAAATCGTTTATTGATAGCATCGTTGACAAGTTCTATGTTTACAGTAAGTGTTCAAAATTGCGTCCACCAACAGTAATATGTCCACCAGCAGTAATATGATTGGCGTACAGCAGGGGTGTCAAACTCGCGGCCCGGACAATATATTGGCACACAATAATATGCAGTTGGCTCTCTGTTTAACGACGCTCTCTATTTAAAGACGATATTTCCCAGTCCCGCTCCCTCCGAAGTTATTTTTCACAAATTCTGTTTAAGGACGATCTCTACTTAAGGACGATTTTTCGCGGTCCCTTCAAAGTCGTTAAACAGAGAGCCAACTGTATAATAAAATAACCGACGCAGAATTATAATAAGATAGTAAGAATTCGCTAAATGTTTTTTTAATGATACACTTTTTTGCTATTATTAAACAAAATGCATATATTTATGTCGAATATACTGTAATTAGGTAAATAAAGCTACGTTTCTATTAATATTGATTTTTTTTGCGGCCCACCTATAGTTAAACCTTGTTTGTTTGGCCCAAGGTAGCCTTTGAGTTTGACACCCCTGGCGTACAGTTTCAAAGATGCCAGGTATTTAACGCACACGTGCAGCAGCAACGGATATTCGAGCTACGAGATCATCAACAAAGTCAACTCAAGTCACTCTTCAGATGTCTCCATAAGAAGAATTCGAGGCTCGATAAATTTGGAGTTCAGTATTGCCAAGGTACTGGTCCAGCACGCCCAATCCATCGCGCCCCAAAAGTGGTACCTCTAACATAGTAGGTTTAATAACTGTATCTGTAACTGTATGTTTTTGGAATGTGTGCGATGTTCGATGATGGAGTATATATCTATGAAGTCCTCATAATAAAGAAAATTTAACTCCATATATAGTGTAATCCTTGAGTTGTTAGAACCCACAGATAGGCCTGGGCGATGTATCGATACATCGTGAAAAACCGGTGTGAAGCCGACATCGTCATACCGGTTTCATAATTTTCAAATCGGCGATATATCGTAACATCGCGATTTCCCGGTGTCACATAAACGGTTCCGATGTTTCTGTGTGCACATGCGCGATGTTACGATGTCGCATCGCTTGGTTGGCGATTTCCCGGTGTTCGATGTTTGTACGCATGCGCGGTTTTACTATATCACATCGCTTACCTTGAAGACGGTTCCGATGTTTCTGTGTGCGCATGCGCGATGTTACGATGTCACATCGCTTGGTCGGCGATTTCCCGGTGTTCGATGTTTGTACGCATGCTCGGTTTTACTATATCACATCGCATAGCTTGAAGGGACGATTTTCCGGTTTCACACCGTCAATACTTAGACGGACTAGAATAGACTGTCGACTACTCGATTTCTTTTTGCGCATAAGGTGATTTTCCATCACGGGACTTTCTCTTCGATGTTGTGATAGAGTGTGTTGTAGTGATAACAAAGACGAAGCGATAAATCGCAAAGGTCCAGAAAAGCACAAGAGTCCTGCTTTCTGCACATGCGTGTGTGAACTTAGGATTTGTTTCGATTGTCAGTGTGTTTACTGTTAGATTCTTTGGTCGTACATCTTTTTAGAGTATTCAGCACGGAGTGTTATTACAAGACAGAGTGCTGCATTGCTTCCAAAAAATGCAGAAATGCAGATATTCTTGGCACAAAATAAAAGATATTTAAATGTTTAATTATTTTATTCTATCGCAGGACAACTACCTGGTCTCATTTTTATGTATGAATCTATGTTACTTTTTTTAGGGAGGCACGCTGCCACCTGCTGGCTACGTTCGTGGTTAACATCGCGATACATCGTCACATCGCGATGTTAGACTGACGATGTATCGCGATGTCAAAAAATGTAACATCGCCCAGGCCTACCCACAGATGTCTGAGTCTAAATAAGAAGACAACAAAACATAACAGTAGCCAGGTAATTGAGAAAAACAGTGCTGAAATGGGCTGGATCCCCATCATGCTGAAACCATAGTCGTGCCGACATTCGCCTATGAGGGAAGTGTTAAAATTAATTTTCTTCTATGATTGTATTTATGCCAAAGCAGTGCTACAATTTCACCTCAACTTAACGATAACACCTTTTTTCTTCTCTCTCTAATAAACATGTAAACAGTTTGTCGTGCTTTTATGTTTGAGCTCTGAGTTTTTCCTCATTTTTACCATGTTTTTATTAACTTGCTTTCTTGTTTGTGTGTTTGTCTGGTACAAATCTTGCAATCGATTTTTAACTAACTTCCCGACTAGCTAGACATTTAAAACTTTTAGAATAGCTCAGAACACGATGACAATGCATTATTTTAATACTTTTAGCCATCTTTATTCCATATTTTAAAATCCATTACGTAAAAATACAAGTAGCGTCTGGAGCCAAAAGTAACTGCGCTACAGGCGCCATCTATTAACGTAATTGTGAACCAAGCATATTACATTTTCATTACAATGGAATAATTTTTATTTAAGCCCACATGCTATTTGCGATATTTTCTCTGCGAAATTCATTGATTTTTTTTCCTTCAAATTATAGATTGTAATTTATAATTTTGAAATCCATAATTAACTATGGAAGATGCGAATTCGTTAGCAGCTCATGAAAAAGCTGCATGTAAATTACATTTTTTTTTTTTTAATAGAAAATTTAAAAACATGGTATATAAAAAGTCTTTTTATCTTGTAATTATTGTATTATCTGTTAAAGATGTATTTCTAACAGGAAGCGTTCCTGATACATTCGTAGCGCAACTCTGCCGTTACAATTTACACGGCCGTACATGAGATGCATGTCTGTTTTTTCGGCATACGTAAAGTCTCCCATCACAATTGAGGCATGTTCCCGCATATGTATAATGTTGATGGTCACCTACTTCTCTCTACTGGCAACGGAACCAACCAATCATTCCATTTTTCATTCCTTTCTCGCCTCTTTCCCGTGTTTGTGCCTCAACGCGTCACTTGCGCCCATACATTCCTATACAATAAATGATTGTTATAGTGTGCTCTTCCAACCCTTAAAGTTTGTACTATGAATTTGGAATCACCCTGTATATTGAACTACTCAGTGTATAAGCTTCAAATTTTGTACACATTATTCAAGACATGGGGAAACGGATTATGCGAAAAAAAAATTTAGTTCCAGAAACTCTGATAGGTGGCGCTGCACACCTGGACATGACTGAAAAGACACAAAAACACACTTCATTTGAAGGTATCAAACATTCATGCGACATGGACTCTATTGACGGAGGGAATGCTGCTCAATATACATAGTTCCCTTCTTGAAGATGTAAAAACTGCAGTCCGTGGACAACTTGTTCAACTGCGGATCATAACTGGTCGACTGAAATGCTGCTCACACTCAGAGTAATACTTCCTTTCAAGTCTGCCACGGTTACCAAATGTCCTCAATAAACTGCATCTTTTAAGTGTCCCCATAGCCAAAACTCCAACGGATTAAGATCTGGAGAACAAGATGGCCAGATTTTCGGAAACGCACGACTGATTATTCTGTCATTAGTGAAACGTTGCCGAAGAAGCTGTTGTACAGAGAGTCCAATGAGTGAAGGCGCTCCATCTATATAAATAAAGTAACAGACGTATTTGTCGGGTCACGTGACCGTCAAGTCTCCGGGTCTCACTCATCTTGAGACTGCGATTTTAGCGGCCATTTTGCTTTGGTCGAAAATCGGTGTATTATTTTTCTCATGAAAGTCCATAAATCTGACATATTTGGAAAGAGCTTTGAAAACTGATAACTTTTTCTGCTTACAGTTATTGTGTTACTTTAATAGTTTTAAAGATGATATAATTCTAAAAAAGCACTCCAAGCAGTATGGTGCAGCCATCTGTCGGCAGCGACGGGAATTTAATACATTTGTATGGCCCTTATTTTCTTTTGTGGGACCCGGCTAGTTTTGCATAAAGTAATTGAGTCAAGACATTGCCGCTGTTGCAAAAGTTTCGAGCATCCTTTTGTACCTGTTGGCCGCCACGGTGCATGTCTCAGGGACACTGCGAGTATCCTCTTCGAAAAAGAAATGGATATGACTGTAACTTTCGGAGAGTGGAGTAGAATCTCTTGGAAGGCACGGAGATTTTCAGTGTCCCAAACGCGACAGTTATGGGTGTTCACTGTTCCACTGAGGCCTCGTCGCTCCCCAAAAACTTTATTTCACATCATTTATTTTTAAAATTATTATTACTTTTGCCTTTCATATTTTCTGTTGTACAGCGCCACCCATAGGAGTTTCTGGAACTATTCTTTTTTTCACGTAATCCGTTTCCCCCTGTCTTGAATAGTATGTGTACAAAATTTGAAGCTTCTACACTGAGTAGTTCAATATAGAGAGAGGTCGGAGTAGGGGTGTTTTAATTATGGTCACCCGGTATAACTATGTTCTTTCTCGATTGCTTCAGTGCCGTGGGCCGGTTAAAAAGTTCGGATGTGGCACCAGTAGAGTGTGATGTGACAGTGAACACGCCGATCGAATGACTTCAGTTTCAAAGCTTCTCATTACGGCGTGTACCTCACTACCAGCTGGGCATCTCCGTCTGTCTCAGAGATCACTAAAACCAGGAAACAGTTTATATCGAAACTTTTTGCTTCCGAGGACACCGATATCTTCTTACAACGTTGCGAGTTAATATAAGATACCGGTCGAGCTGAGGGTTATGCGATTCTTGGATGATTTTAGGCGTCGAATTTTTCATGAGCCTTTCTTATCGTGACACTTATTTGCGCATTCTTAAGAGATCTTTGTGATCCGGACGTGTCGATTATTCTTGCCTGCAACACATTTTTTGTTCAATATTAAATTTATCATCAAAAATTAATGCTTCTATCCCTAGAGCTAGAGATAGAAGTTTTGCTGTTATTGGTGGGGTACAAGAATTAAAGTAGTACAAAAACCATTTATTAAGTTACTAAAAAGTGCAGTTTTCAGGAGAGAGTGGCGTTGAAATTTCAGGATTAATTGGAGGGAAATTAAAGCAGGTCATACATGAAATTCTAGTATATGTGCCAACAAGTTAAGCTTATTGCTCCAAAAGTACGAGAAATTTTTTTACTCCTGCAATAGGTTAAACTGGAAAATTTTAGGTGTCAATAGGTGACGATGCAAATTGAACCTGTTACATGTAGCGACTAGGCAACCCGAATAGTTCCAGTGGTAAAACCAAATGTATTTTTGGGAATTACAAAGTGACTATAAATCTAGACCTTAATGTTCAGCAGTACCCTTTTTACCTAGAAACGAGATTTTTGTTGTTAAATTAGGCTAGAGGACAAAAATTAATTTAGCGGAAGTATATCTACAAATGGTGGTTATTAGAAGGAATCGGCATTTATTGACAAGCACTTAGTCTGTTTAGGTACAAACGAATAAATGACATAGTATTGGAACCCACCGTATGGCATCGAAGTATCGAACACGGCTAGGGTACATGTGTTGCAAGGTGACATTGCAGTAACTGGTAGTATTGATCAAGAGCATTTCGAAAGATTAAATGGCTATTGCAAAAACTTAAAAACCATAGCCATAGCAGAAAATCCAATTTTTTAAATTATTGTGGCCATAAAATTGATAAATTTAGGTATCAATTTTGAAAGTACCTGTGCCGAAGAGTTTGTCTGTATTGAAGAGTTTTTTGGATTTAGTGAAGTATCACAGAAAATTTATACCTAATTTGTCTACTTGTGTAGCACCTTAAAATGATTTTATTGAAAAAGGAAACTACATTTTTGTGGAATAAGAAGTGTCAGAATGCATTTACAATAAAAACGTAAATAGCTTCGGACAGTGCTGTGCATACCATTCTGATCCAAAATTAACTTGAAAATATTGATTTTATGTAAAAAAAAAAATTGAATACAAAAATTGAAGAGTATTCAATTGTGAACAAAAATTGAGAACATCTAAGATACCTTCCATTCAAAAATAGTTTTTAGATCTACAAATAATGTATTTGATACTAATTCCTTTTAAAAGAATCACACACATTTTAGTAAAAGTTTATTTTCAATTAAACATAGAAATGCAATCAAGCATATCTGGAAGAAATAAAAACAACTTTTATAAATTCAACAGTATAGATCTATATACAAAATATTTATGGTAAACCACTACTTGAATATATGCTCCAGGAAACATTACAAAAAGCTATCACATTTTACAAGGCAACAAAATGCAAGGAGTACAATATTCACAAGGAAAATAAAAATTGCAACAGTGAAAAACATTCCTTCATAAAATTTAACTTTACAGAATATATTTCCAAATTTTAAGCTTATCTATACACAATTTATAGTCAAGATTTCCATTGAATTTTAAAATAACAATTTTACAATACACAATATTTTGATTTTAAATTTATTCTTTAAATAGGAACAAACACATTCAACATCACAAAATCTTATACGAAGATGGACAAGAGAGGTACGTACACAGTATTATACTATGCACATTTTACTAACATAGCCTTAATTCACCATTTTCTGGAGCATTTTTTTTTAATGGCAAATATATATTCAGAGCAGTCCTTAAATACTTTGTTCAAAAAGCTTTCACTAAAACAAACCAACTGTGCAACTTCAAGATAATCTTTAAATATAGAAAGATGAGGCAGTTTCACAAATTTCACCTAAGGGGTGAAAAGAATACAGTCAAAATTGAGCACTTCATAACACAAACCTTAAATAAACTTAAATTAGAGGGAAGTTAGATCCCTTTAATTAGATATTCGAAATATTTTAATCAGATATTGTATAAGTTATTTCGTAGGTGTTTCTAAACGTATGTATGTATATAAACACAGACTATATATATATTATATATATACAGTGGAATCTCGATCAATCATTTTTCAAGGGACCAACTGAACTGAACGATAAATGCGGGAAAAGAATAGATGCAGGAAATTAACAAAGCAATATGATAGTTGGGACTGGGTAAAATAAACGACACATATGGGAAAACGATGATTTGGAGAACGATCGATCGAGATTCCACTGTGTATGTGTGTGTGTATACATATATATATAAATATATATATATAAATATATATAATGTGTGTGTGTGTGTGTGTATGAGAGAAAGAGAATGCAAACAAAATATTCTTTACTTACACTAAATACCAACAATAAAGTCACTCTAAAGAAACAATCTAGTATCAAATTTGAAAATATGCACTTTGTACACAGAATGTTTTATCAAGTACATAGCATTAAAGTGATGCAAATAGTATCATGAAATGAGATGCAAACGATTGTTACAGCCAATACCCATTAGCCTTTCTCCATGTAAGACTAAAACAAAGAAAGTTATTTTTCATTTGATTTTGTACCACAGAAGGCCAATGCGTATCACCTGAAGCAGTTTCTCCCTTCTCGCTCCATCATGATACTATTATTTGCACTGCTAATTTATTATTTCTTACACAGAAAATTTCTGCAATGCTGCAACCAAATGTGATAGTATTTTGCATAATTTACTCATCGCACCACCAGAATGTATTCATAAAAGGTGTTCTACATCCATGAATAATAATCATTTTTACTAAATTTAAATGCATAGATAGAGTACAAGAATATCATCAAAATATTTGTTTTACAGGGAAAGTTATGTTTATAGATTCAAAGCATTATTTGCTTACACAAACATACAAAGAAAAATGAATAACTTAAAACAAAGTAATAAAAAAAACAATTAGAATGAAAAATAAGGTTCATTATTGAAAGATACCAATATCCCCATTATAGCACGGTTTTTAGGTTCATAAAAAAAATGCTGTTTTGTAAATTTGTGTTGTAGGACACAAAGAAATAGTATGAAAAACAATTAGGTTCCAAAAATGCACCAAACTACACATTTCTCTTTCTATAATGAAGACAATTATGTTTATTACAGTAATAATAGATTAAAAGTATTAATATTATATTTTTGGAGGCTAAACAAAATTTAAACTAAGCCATTTTCTTTCTAGCACAATATCCTCATCTTCCGAACTCTCTTCTGCAGCATCTTCATTTCTATGCTCTACTTTTTCCAAAAAAAATTTTTTTTAATATTTTTGGCATTTGCCAGAGAGACTTAAAAGTTTTGTTGTTTGGGAGGTAAGCATTTGTGAAGTTCTCCCATAAATTTCTCATTTCTTTCAGTAGAAGAATTTCCATTTATAAATTAGAACAATTGTGCGACTGTTTTTACCTTCCTGTATGCTTTTTACGGTAAAATTTTACACTTCAGCATTTCCATCTGCCCTATTGTCCTTAGAATTAATTTTGCTTTTAAATAAAATGTTTTATTGATTTTTATAAGTTTATTGCATTTTATACTTGTATTTGATATTCTCCTGTTGACCCACTGAAAAATTATCTTGCACTGTGTCACATGGATTTCCCCTATTCTCGAACTGTGTTAAAGTGAAACTGTGTGGGAATGCCGTGCTGTAAGGGGGTTGCCTGTATTTAATAACAATAATTCTTCAATGTTTATTTTTTTCACTTACTTTGTTATGCTTCTGAATGGCTAGAAAAAATAAATGCAAGACTCAAATGATTCATGCATAAAAAAAATTCAGAATCTATTATAGAGTATAAGCACCATACATGGTAGTAATTTTAAATCATCAATATTATGTCCTATTACAAAATCAAATAACTATTATCTTTAATACAATGGTGGCCAACACAGTCTACGTGCAAAATCAGAACATTATGAAAATTCAACATGCCCATATGAAAATATACTGCAGAAGTGTAATGTGTAGTAGTTGTACATTTATACAGTACATTTTCACTGTGATATGTAACAAAATTTTATTCAATTTGAACTAAATATACATATAATTTAAGAATTTCTTTTCAAATTTTTAAAAACCATCCGACTTTTTTGTAGCAATAAGCTTTTCATATTTATTTTTCAAATAAAATAATTAGATTTATGAAAAGTAGTTAATAAATTTAACTAGGAATAACTTACTTTACTTGTACATAAAGTAAAATTTCAAAACAGAAGAAAATAACTTAAAGATAATATAAAAATTTTGAAGTACAGAACACAGCAATGAGTTTTTAAAATTGTTTTATTGTAGTTCTTTTAATTTTATTCAAAACACAGAAGTAAATATTTTAAATTGTTTTTAATTATATCAATTAAATTACCAATAAACAATACCAATAATTAGCATAGAAAATTTAAAAAAGAATTTTATATATATATACAGTCGAACCTCCATATATCGAACTTCCACATATCGAAATTTTCTATATATCGAACTCTAAGCAAATCTCCATGTTCATTACATAGAAAAATGGTTTCTATATATCGAAAAAATCTCTATATATCGAAATTTTTTTCAAGACAAATTGGGAGATTTTATTCCATTTTAGAATAAAATCTCCCAATTTTTAGCATTTGAAACAATACGTCGTGGACTTCAATTCGCAGAAAATGTCCCTGATGAAGTTTTTAGTAGACTGAATAAATACGAACATTTCTTTGAACTTTCCGCAAAACTGGCTGTTCGGCAAGATATTCGTAGTTTTTTTTTTAAACAATGTAACTGTGATCACTGTAACCACTGTTTGCATTATTGTTTTTTTTTTAAAGATATGTAGTACTCAATAAATCTTTCATATTAATTCATTTTTTAGTTATTAACTTTCATTTAATGTGATTCGCATATAAATTAGAAATGGAGTTTCGTATACGAAAATTAGCTTTAATTCTTTTTAGGAGAATTATGATAAAACTAAGCTCAATTCTATATATCGAAATTTCTACATATCGAATTTTTTTCCGGCAATTTGCTACTTCGATATATGGAGGTTCGACTGTGTATATATATATATATATATATATATATATATATATATATATATATATATATATATATATTACTCTATCTGCAAAAGTGAATTCCCACCACACAAAAACTTTATAAATTTTAAGACAGTAAACTAAAAGAACAATACCAACCTTTTCTCATATGAAAAGATAATTTTTTTCATGTTCTGTAAGTCTACAAAACTTTTTGAGACTTAAAAAAAAATTAGAATGTTTTACAGTGCTAAAGCCACTATGATATAAAAATAAGTCAAAGATACAACCTCCCTATCAGAGTTAAAACTGCAGTTAAATGCAATGGTAAAATAAATATCCAAACTTACTCCTTAGGAGCCTCATGGGGAGCTGGCAATTTGTCCCAAGATGGTTCAACACTCCATATTTCTCTGGCATATTCTGCAATAGTTCTGTCACTTGAGAATTTACCAGAAGACGCAATGTTCATAATAGCCATCTTTGTCCACTCTTCTGTGTTCTGCAATAAAAATTTTCATCAAAATAAAAACCTTGTAAAATTTATCAAAACTAAGGTAGGTTGGTTGAGAGTGCTATGGTCAACTTTTGCTACACAAGGGCTTGACTGGTACCTACAGTTTAAAGCAGATTCTGAATGGCAAAACACATTTATGCATTAGTGGGACTCATAACCACAGGTTCTGAACAAAATGCCACATCAAAAGGCACATGAAAATGTATCTATCATACACTATCTGTCCAAAAGTATCCGGACACCCCCCCTAAAGAAGTGGATCTGGCGGCTGACGTAATTTGATGCGTAATCAAAAGCTATAAAAGTGTTGGTAGTGGTTTGTCAGGTCATATTTATGTGTTTGTGAGACAATGAGTAAGTCAAGGGAGCTTAGTGACTTTGATCGTGGCATTATAGCGAGATGTTCCTTTTGTGGGAAATCAGTTCGTGAAATTTTGGACATTCTACAGAAGCCCAAATCCACTGAGTGATGCAATTGTGAACTGGAAACGTTGAGGCAGTGAAACTGCAGAAAAACGAAGTGGCAGGCCGAAAAAAAATTAGCGAACGCAGCCGTAGAACTCTGAAAAGGGTAGTGAAACAAAATCGAAAACCCTCGTTGATTGAAATCACTCAGGAGTTCCAAAGTTCATCAGGCGTTAGTGCTAGCAACAGGACTGTTCGTCGAGAGTTAAAAAAAACCTGGGATTCCATGTCGTTCAGCAGCTTAGAAGCCGAATATCACGCCCCAGAATGCGAAGCATCCATTGCAATGGTGCAAAGCTCACCGTCATTGGATTGTGGACATGTGAAAAAATGTTCTTTGGAGTGGTAATCTCGCTTTACAATATGGCAGTCCAATGGATGCGTCTGGGTTTGGCGGATGCCCGGCGAGCACTTCTTACGAGACTGCATTGTACTCGAGAGAGAATTGCGCGCTTTCTGTAGTCTTTAGTCTGTTTGCTCACGGCCAGAAAACATGTAGTTTTCGCTCCTGTCCAATTCGTACGGGCGGGGCCGCGTCCCCGTCCCGTTCGCCGCGCGATGTGTTTTGTGTGCCTAGGTGTAAGGCACGACCAATGTTGTAAGCTGTCAGTGAGTGATTCAAGAATAAACTAAGTTTAAGACGATGGAAGTACGTTCTTCACTCTGGACTCCCTGCCTCTGTTCCTCGACTGCATTTTATCTCCCTAGCAACCGGCCGCGACAGCTTTCTGTTTTCTCTATTCGCCTGCCCTGGTCCGACGACTACAAAACTGATGTTCTATCGCCACCGATACATATTATTATTACAAAGATCATTTCAACGGCCAAATTATATGTACGACTACACCCCGAGTATATACCATCTACTACTATTATTATTAATATATATATATATATATATATATATATATATATATATATATATATATTATATATATATATACATATACACACACACATATATATGTATGTATGTTTGTATGTATGTATACACTACCTACCAATAGGTATTTGGACACCTATGATAGAAAAGAAAAGCAAAATTTATTCATATTCAATAGTTGGTAAAGCGTCCACGAGAGGCAATTACAGCCTCAACCCTCCGGGCATGCTTTCCACAAGTCCTAAGACGGCTAGTGGTATTTCCTTCCACTCAGCTTGGAGAAGACGTGCAAGTTCCTTCACCGATAACAGCTTATTTAACTTCACATCTAGGTTCCTTACCATAACAGCTTATTTAAAATTCAGTAATAATCTTCCAATAATATCGAACCAACTTCGCACAGAAATGATTATTCGTGGATCCCGCATATTTCAGAACGAATCCAGTCTAAATGCCGTAGTGACATCAGCTAATCGTCTAATGCTACAATCTTGGTTTTCTTGACGGATCGGTAATGAAGAAGGAACTGAAATTAACCGATCTTGGTTATTATATTCACTAAAAAAATAATGCAGCGTACTGCTTTCGTTGCTTACTGTTTATTACATCAAATTCCGGTACACAATCATCTTTTGTAACAACATTTGGTTTTAATAAATGGAGGAAAAAAACTAAATTGATTAGCCATGAAAGAATTCCAAATCACCGAAAATATTTACAACTTGGAAAGAAACAGAAAGAAGATTAATTAATAAAACAGGAATCGATGCATCATTAGAAGCAAATATACAGTCCGAAAATGAAAGTATCTGATTATACAAAATCTTCCTCTACGTGATCATGTTGAAAATCTAGCACTTCAAGATGGTACAAATGTCGGAAACCTATTATCTTTACTAAAACTTGTAGCTCAGTTTAATCCACTACTAGCAAATCATCTTTAAAATGCCATGGAAACGCCAAGAACTGTCTCATGCCTATCACCACAAATTCAAAATGAATTTATTCATCTTCTGGCATCCACAGTTCGAAACCAGCTCATAAATGACATCAAAAGAAATAGATATTATGGACTTTGATTCGACTCCTGATATCGCTCATCGAGAACAAATGTCGCAAGTCTATAGGTATGTAGATATTGATTTTCCTAACAGAAAAGTTTCTATCAAAGAATCTTTTTGGGGATTTATTGAAATACATGCTAAAGATGCAGCCTCGATTGAATTAAATTCCGATCAGATTTCCTTAAACTGTAGATCACAATGTTATGATAATGCTGCCGTGATGTCAAAGAATTTTGGGAAAAAATGATAAAGCATTATTTGTAAATTGTGATAAATTTAGTAGGAGTTACTGCAGCTAAGCAAGATCCAATCGTTGTAACATGTTTTGGAATAATTGAAAGCATATATCTTTTTCTCACGTTCAACATTACGATGGGAATTATTAAAAAATGCTTTAAAGAAAACTGTTAAACGTGAATCTGAAACACGATGGAGTGCCAGAGCACAAGCGGTTAGCGTTATTGCCGATGGGCTGAAAGAATTAGTAGAACTATTAGAAAAAATAGACAACAGTACTGCCACAAGTGAAGCTACAATTTTGTTGCAAAATATACTGCATTTTAATTTCATAACTTCAGTCCATTTCTGGCATGAAATCTTGAGAAGAATTGATCGTGTGCAGCTCAGATTACAAGATCCTAAAATCAATTTTAGAGAAGCGTTCCATGATCTTGAATCATTAGCGACTGAACTTGCAGAAATTCGAGACGAGATCTGTGAAAAGACAATAGAAAAGGCTAAGTTTCTTTGTGAAAAATGGGGTATTCATATAACAATCCGTGTTAGAAGACGCCGAAAAATGCCCGGAGAATTGGCTAGATGTTGGCCTTTCCGCAGAAAGTGAAATTTCTCGCATTATGAAAAGTGTTCTTGATCGTCTGCAGCAGGAAATAAGTACACGATTTACACGACTAATTGATCTTAAATGCAAATTTGGATTTTTACTAGACGTTGAAAATATATTAAACAAGGATAATGTTGATAACGATCTTGAAAAGAATTGTTAGGGAAAAATCCCGATTAGCTTTCCTCTTCTTCCCCTAACCTTCCAGCCACGTAGAAAGAGCGATGTATTTACATCATTTCCCACCTCCACAGCAATGTGTAAGCATCGTCAGACGCCAGTTGCGTCATGCCAGCCTAATGACGTCATTCACCCAACGATGACGCCATACCATCAGCTAAGAATGACGTCAACTCACATCACGTAAAATTAGCATAATTAACTTTGCTATTCTCCTGCCACGAGGGAGCGCGGGGTCGACGCCGGTATAAATACCCAGCCCGATCACAGACGGGGTGTGTGAGTGATAGTTGCTGGGAAGCGATGAGATGATCTAGCACGACTCAGCGCAGCTCGTTTTTGAAAGCCAGGCTCTACCGAGAACCCGTTTTTGGAGGCGGCGACCAACTTGCCAGCCGTGCACCGATGCTCTAGTCGTCTCGGCCTTGCATGCCCGCAGGTAGCCACGGGATGGTTTTTGTGCCAGGAAGGCACTATCTACTTTACGTATTTTTTTTTACGATGGTAAAACTTTGCCTCGACCAACCGTGAGTTAACCCTTTTTACTTTTCTCTACACCTCGGTAAGAGTACCACAAAGCCAACTTTTTAGAATAACACTACGAGCTGTGTAGTG
This sequence comes from Dolomedes plantarius, assembly GCA_907164885.2. Lineage (NCBI taxonomy): Eukaryota > Metazoa > Arthropoda > Arachnida > Araneae > Dolomedidae > Dolomedes > Dolomedes plantarius. Next base: position 215,522,386 of record OU015494.1, read on the forward strand.
CGTCTGTAAACGAGACACTTTAATGTCGCACTATTTCTTTTCAACTAAATAAATGTATTTTTTATTTTACTTAGACCTTCGTACGTTTCTTTAACATCTTGCATATCACACAACAAGCTAGCTAGCGTTGCTCTGACTATATCTAAAGATTAAGAGTCCAACCTTCCCTGCTAGTCAGTACGACTCTGCACTCTTAGCTATCAGTAAAGTTTGGGGCATTCCTGCCCCCAAATCTTAACTATTTTTTGGTTGGGAGAGCCGCCAGGTTCTAGCGGCTCAATTCCGTAACAAGAATTTTAAAAATTTGGGTGAATTTTATAATACAGATTTTAATGGAACAGAACTCTGTTGAAATATGTGACTGCAAGATGTTACTCCGCAGTAGAAAAGAAATTGAACCTAGAATTTCATTAGAGCTTCTTACCTTTATAATCTCATATGGAGATGTTTTTCCAAACCTAAGAGTCGCACTTCAAATTCTCCTTACTATTTCAGTATCAATTGCTAGCTGTGAACATTCGTTCAGCAAATTAAAATTTTGACATATTTACGATCAACGATGGGACAAGATCGCCTAAGTGACCTAGCATTTTTAAGTGTGGAAAGAGAAATTTGATATGATCGACTTTGATGAAGTAATTGATAAATTTGCTTCATCAAAGGCAAGAAAAATGTATAAATAGTAATTGTATTAATGTATTATAATATATTATTATCATTATTAATAAATATATCTACTTATATATATTAACTTTTTCATTAATTAAAACTGTATATGTTTTATAACAATTATATAAATATGTAAAATAAATATCTTTTCAACTAATTCTAGATGACAGTATGTCCAATTTTTCCACTGACACAGAAACATTTCCAAATCCAATCCCAGTCTTGATTTTTTAACTGGATCTTTAGTCTCAAATTTAAAGTCTAACCTGAGCCTGTGCCCCTATTTATCCCGAAAAACAGTATAGTGTTTTGTAGAAGCGTAGTTAGATAGTGAATATTTGTAATATATTATAGAGTACTTTAAGGTAGATACTGCATTCTATTATTATTTGTATTATATTCTTATTACGAGTATATTCTACATATTATATTACTAAGTTTTTCGGGGGGGGGGCAAAAAGGTATCGTGCCCCGGGCGCCAGTTATGCTCGCTACGCCACTGCATAGCACGTCCGACCTGCGAGAGGTTTTTCTCCTTGACTGACACACGACGGTGCGCATCTCCCAAGTGAAGGGGGAGAGAAATGATGTCACGTGGTTCGCCTCTCACAGATTGGAGCGGGAACACTACAATTTCATGTGTCCCCAAAAGAAGAAGTATAACAGATTTAGGTCCGGTGAGTTTGAAAGCCAAGTCATAGGTCGCCCACGTCAAATCCACCAGCAAGGATATGTGGCAGGACGCGGTGCTAAAATGTGGTGGGGCTCCATCATGCATAAACCACATGTCCCTCTGTGAGGTGAGTAGAAGAGCTTGCAAGCTACCAGGAAGCACTTTCTCCAGCCTTCTTTGTGTTTTTATCCTCTTTAATCTTTTTGATTCATAACCCCCCCCCCCACCATATGAGTGCATCAGTTAGAACCTGGGTTTTTTTTGGGGGGGTGGGGGTTATTTCATTTTATTTTATTTTGGGAGGGGGTTATTTCTTGTTCACAACAAAATGAAAATAAATTCTCTAAAGGTAACAAGGTAATATGAATATCTATACGAGAATTTCTTAGAGTCTTTTGTTATTGCTATAACAGAACACTATCAAATAATTATAAAATTTATTTCAAGGTGGCATAAAAAAGACAGTGACAACACGACAAATGTAAAGGCAAAAATCAGTTTGTTCCCAGCTAGCTAACTTCTATCAATAATAAAGAGAGAAGTATCTCTAGACTCTGAAAGCATTCTTAAACACTTTCAAGGAATAATTAAGTAAAAGATTACAAAACGGGAATTTGTAAAGACTGGTCTCAAGAGAAAAGCTCATAAATGGTCTTCTGCCAATACAGATGTTTGCTTCAGAAGTGATCCTATTTTTTTTTCTTTTTTAGCAAATGTAAAGAGATGATCATAAAGGTTTATATAAACCTAATTTGAAATTCACTGAAAGTGTTGAGCTTTTGTACTAATCATATTGCAAGATTAAATCTATAACTGAAAACCAAGCATATGCTCAAAATTAGTTTTGGGTCATTTTTCTTTTATATTCTATGACTGTCTTATTAAATCTTCACAAGCTTATTGAAAAATATGGGTAAATTTTTATCTTAAAGATATTCAAGTTTTTATTAGACAGAAACATTGTTACTCAACTCTTTCATAGTAACTACAATTTTAAATAATTCCTCCCCTCTTTTTATACAGTGTTCTAAACTTAAATCTGCATACTAATCAATCTAATAGTAATTGTCATAAACTAACTATACATGGAGGGAATTGCAGCACACAACACTAAAGCAATCTAACTTGCCACAACCAATTTTTATCCATCGGAGTAAAAAAGATGTCCTAAAAAGAGTCTGTACCTTAAGCATCATGAGAAAATTATAGAGCTCTCAGAGCTATAAATTTAATGAGCCAGCAATCTGCAGAGATAATTGGAATGGAATTCACATCTAGAACCTCACTAACAAGACTCCTACCTAATGAAAGCAAATGCCTAAACACAAAATATGCACGAGTGAAGTCATTTTAGAATTTAAAAAAGAGACAAATATAAACATTAATACTATCCAAGCAGAGCATGAAAATCAGCAAAACATATCAATAAGTAATTAAATTAAAAGCGTACTAAATTCATAGTAATATAGTAAGAGTACTTAAAAATGAACTTACTGTGAACATATCACTGACTCTTTCTTGGCACTTAATATAAGCATCATAATCAGCAAATAAATAAAATCTGCAAAACAGAAATCAGTTTGAGAAACTTTGCCCATGATAAGACTAAACATTTACTTAACACTCACACTAAGTTTTCTTTAAATAAAGATAATTCTGTATAGCTTCAATGAATCTACCAGGTTGTAACAGCAAGTTAATTTTAAGAAATAACATCGGCTAATAGCGAGCTAAAATATACAAAAACAAAGAAAAATGGGACTCCAAATAGAAATATAACATCTGATCAAAAGATTCTTCATCCAGACATTTTCTTGACAATTTTTCACTTTGATATCATTTTTTAAACATGCATATGAAAGGCTGTTCATTAGAAGAATTCTTAGCAATAACATAGGAAACTAATGACTTGTAAATATTTTGGTGTTCTACAGAGACATTTGAGCTGGATATTGAAATTAAAAGTATAAATGGAAATTTTAAAATATCCCTACGGCAAGAGGTATTTGCACATTTCAAACATTTCAACCAACAGCAAAAAAATGCAGCAAATTCCTATACTTAACTAAATGTTTTCATTAAAATACTTTAATTTCAGTTATGTAGTACTGTGGGAATTTTGCAAAACGATACACAAAAGAACTAATTAGACAACTTATATAAAAAGACATATAAAAACATTATAAAAAAAGTAAATTCAAATGCGAAAATGGATGATGCTTTACTTCTGCAGCAATCCTAAATGTTGTTTCTAAGCTAGCAGGCACTTTGTCAATTACGACATTCACACATCCACACCATGAATATGTTGACATCTTTATTATGGGTGAGTCCCTCATATCAGCATTGTCTGCAGACAAGCGGGAATCAAACCCGCAATCTGGTGGTAGTGGCATTCAGAGAACGCCAAATCACTGTGCCCCCCCCCCCCCTTCCTACCCGGCAGATCCTAAATATTGTGACAGAATTCAACTTTAAAAGCATTCCAAATTTATTAAATTTCAATTAAAAAAATATTGTAGAAATATCCCCCTTTTATTAACTGTTCCCTGACTTATTGGTCCAATTTTCAAACTTCAGTTATTCACTGAATCTTATTTACCATGTACAAGACTGAACATGCACATCAAAATATGTTTTAATAAATGGAATCAAAATGTGTTTTAATAAATGGAATCAAATGTGCGCTTAATAATGTAATCAAATCCTCAAACACAGTATAGCTGACAAAGCCTTTAAAATGGTTATCAACAAATTTTTTTTTCCTGTGGTAAGTTTCGGTAATGGTAGCAAAATCGTATGATTTGACTTTAAATAATTTGGTAAAAAATATGCAGTGGAAAATAGTTTTGAAAATTTACAAAAGTTAATTCCATCATAAATATTCAAAGTAATTAACAGAAAACAAACCATTTGTTTCATATCTGACTTAAGCAATGTAAAATTAAGAGCTAAAACAATAAAATTCTCAATGTTACCATTACTTAACAGTTAATACATATTTTATAAGCTTTTGCCAACAGATATATTCTTAAGAAATAGAATGGCATTTCTGAAATAATCATGATTCATAAGCTCTATGCAATATCATACCTGTCATGATTTAATAAAATATTTGTTAAATCCTTGAACATATCAGGGTTACTTGGGCTGAAATAACCACCGCTGATCTGATCAATTGCTTGCTTCAGTTCACTGTTGTTATTGTAATAGTCCCAAGCATTATACCTGAATAATATCAAAGGAGAGAAAAGATCAGTAATGATCAGATTACAACAATCATATCATTTATATAATAACAACTTACCCTTTTCTTTTCAAGTCTTCAACCTCATCAACAGTCATGCCAAAAATAAAGATATTTTCAGCTCCCATTTCTTCTTTCATTTCGATATTAGCACCATCCAAAGTTCCAATGGTCAATGCACCATTTAACTAAAATAGTGATATACAAGTTTAAAGTATATGTAGAAAAAAAATGGAAGATTGTTTTTCATTTGATAGATACAAGTTCTCTTCATCAAAGTATGCTCGGTAAAAAATTGATGCACATGGCTTATTACAAAAAATTTCATGCCTACACACCATTTATTTTATTAACTTAAATCTCTTATCTATGCACAAAGAGAGAGTTAAACATCACTATACAGTATGTGGGCTTATAAGAACAGAAAATCTATACACAGATTACTAAACATTTCAATAAATCCCACAAGTTAAAGTAGATAGGATGAGACCATATTCAAGATGTTAGTAAAGATTACAAGGAAATGAAATTACAAGATTTATATTCAAACAAGGATATCACTTATTAAAATATCTTGCATGTACAATATTCAAATCTTTCACCCTAGAGATTAAATAAGACTAAATTTACATAAATTAAAAAAATAACTTTTCCAACTAGGAGGATAAATTAGTCATATATAAATGTTTCATAACAATGTTATATAAAAAAGCATCAAAACAATAAATTACAATTCTTCCCTTTGTTTAATCAAACCACTTAATATGCTTAGTCAGAATTTTGGTAATGATTAAGTCTAAAAAATTTTTTTTAACATTAAATATATATATAGTATTAGCTCTCTAAAAGCCAACCTTTCAGGAAACTACTTAACAAATTCTCAGTTAACTCTTAATTCTAGCAAGAATTCAACTTCAAAAATCAAATTTGAAATTTGCCATTTTATTAAATGATTGCTAAGTAAACTAGATTCATTCATATTAGCAATATAATTATCTAAAAAAGTGACAAAAGTTGCTAATATTGTACACATTAAACCAGTAAAATATTCTGAATTTATATTCAGATGCCAGAGGATTAGAAACAGAATATTCTTAAAATAAGCAATGTTATTTCACAATTCTAAAAATGCACTTTTTAAAGTGAAATCCCCAAATATTTTATTAAAAGCAAGAATTCCATTAGAGTTGAGTTTTAAACATTGGTCACAAAAATGTTTGATTAGCAGTTCCTAAAATGTAGTATGAATACCCCCTGTGGTAAGCCCATGTATTCAAGGGTTATAAAAACCAACTCAAGGGATAAATGACAAAAGGGAAATTCAATGTGCATGACATCTTTGGGGTTCAATAAAAACTTGCCAAAGAGTAATTTTATATAAATTTTAAATTTTTTTGACACTCATTCCCTCTAAGTATCAAATATAACAGATAAAAGTACACTGGAAAAATTTCTGATATAACTACCTATATAACTACATCAGTATAGCGCTTATACATAATATTTTATTTACGAGGCAATTAAAGTAGGATTAATTGAACACCTTTGACATACTTAAAAGTATATCATTACAGATTTTTTCTGTATGATACAATCAAAGTTGCTTTAATACTATGTCAAACAATCCTAAACAATTTTGAAACCTGTCGTGTGGGGATATTTTAGTATGTATGGAGGGAATGAATGAATTGACATCCTAGGCAACAAACTAAAACCATCCCACCATAAAGAGTTGTAACATATTTTGAAATTTCTCTGAGAGGTTAAAAGTATAACTGGATTCTTGAATCAATTTCAAACATCCTTGAGTTTGAAGAAGGAGAGTTGACAGTTTCTGGCTCTCTGTCTGAAATACGGACACATTTTTATCAAAACCTTACATTACCCCAGGATTGAGGATGAGGGTAATGATATCAAGCTGAAATAGAATTTTCCCTCTCCTTTATCTTGTCTGGGAACAGAAACATATTTTATAACTATTATTTCAAAAGAAACACATACTACTGTTCATCATGTAATTAGAAACATTCCATTTCAATCACCCAGTAAAGTTCAAAAAGAAAATGGAACTATGATTCACCTTAAATTAAAAGTCTTAAATCTTAACTGTTTAAACTGTAGCTAACTATATATGTGTGTGTTGGTTCTGGTAACAGGAAATCAGTTCTTTATTATGTTGCTTGTTTGTTAATGGTGTAACAAAATGCTTGTTTTGAGACTGACAACTACATACCATGACAAACATTCCATAATATGATTATTGAAGATGGACTGCATATCATAATCAGACATTTTAGTGTAGGATATAAATCATACCATGAACTTCATATTTCCTGTTCCTGAGGCTTCTGTACCTGCTGTGGATATCTGTTCACTCAAATCAGCAGCAGGAATAATTTTTTCAGCTAAAGTAACTCTATAATTCTCCAAGAAAACAACTTTCAACTTTTCCCCAACAACAGGATCATTATTTACAACATTTCCAACAGCACAAACAAGTTTGATGATTTGTTTAGCAGTGTGATATCCAGGAGCAGCCTAACAAAACAACAAAAATTAGTGACAAATAAAGTGCATCAAAATTTTAAAACTATAACATATAAAATATTACTTTTCCTCCAATCATGATGGTCCTTGGAACAAATGGAGCATTAGGATTCCTCTTAATGCGATTGTACAATGCGATTATGTGAAGACAGTTCAAAAGCTGTCTTTTGTACTCATGAATTCTTTTGACTTGAATATCAAACATAGAGGCAGGATTTATATTTACACCAGTTTCTTTTGTTAGGTAAGCAGCAAGCTTTAGTTTATTTTCCTAAAACAAAATTTAAAGAAATGTCAAAATTTAAATAACTAACTTGGGAACATAAGCAATAAAGCATACTAAAATTACCTGCTTGATTTTATGAACAGTACGAATGAATGAAGCATCATTTGCAAACTTCTTTAACAGCTGAAGTTCTTCTAAGTGAGTTGTCCATTTATCCCCAATTTTCTAAAATCAAAATAGAAAACTTTGACATATAACATTATCAGATAACAAGCTAAATTTATTATGCAAAATGTAAGCATAAGAAATTACAATACTCACTGTCAAGACAAAACAAAATTTAAAATTACTTCCAAAAATAGCCAAAGACAGAACTAAACAATGGATGAATACACAAATAACTGAAAACATATGGGCAAGTTAATTAGTAATTTAAGAGAAAAAACCAGCTCAATAACAGATTTTTCTCTCACACACCCCCCAAAATGAAAGGCTTTTAAGCAACAAAAGCACTTTTTATTTATTTATTTATTTATCAGTATAAAAACTAAACCATATAGCCAGGCAACCGACCAGTCTCTTCATCAGGAGGCCTAACCGAATTAGTTACCTCAAGGGGAACTTTCTAAATAGGATGCAGGTCCAAGGCCTCGAGATCCCCATGGAAACAGTCAAATCAGTTAAAAATAAGCAGAAATCCTGCACTTAGAGCTAAACACACCATAAATGCAAGATTCTGTAGCAGTAAAAAGAAATATACAATCCTAAAAATAACACAAATGAAAAGACAAATATAGAAGGCACACTCCAGAAAGCACACATCGGGCCCGACCTGGCATCCCGACGGTGCAGATAGACCCGCAGCAGGCGACCATCCCACTAACGACCCAGACAGGCTCCCCACACCCACACGACAAACCCTGGAAAGCAAGAGACACCGATGAACTCCATGCAGAACAGACGGATCAGCCAAAATAAATTTAGAATACGATGAAAAAGCTCTGCCAGAGGCCAACCTTCGCAAAAGCAAACCTTATGCTGCAGTCACACACATCTAGACACGCAGTCCCCCGACACTTGTTGACACATTTGGGGCCATTTAGTTACGGTACATATAGATTAATGCATTTAACAGTTACACTTAAACCTGAAACACAAAATTTGGGCAGATACAAAATAGTATACCCCTACACAAATTACAGAGGATATCAGTCTAAAGAATAGCTTGAATAATGTTCAACATCCAGTTTATGACAAGTAACTTAACTGTTATCGTAAGACGGTAACAGTTTTGACTGTAGATGTTGTGGACTTTGTGACTGTAGGGGTTACTTTGTGACAGACAATTTTCGTATTTTCGATCTTGCGCTGTGTCCATGATATTGGGAAAGCAAAGATCAGCAACAACAGCATGTCTGACATATTTTACTGACATACTGACTCATTTAGCGGCCAGCGCCTGAATCTGTTCGGCATCAGTTGTATCCGGTGATCTTTGTTGAAACCTGATGTCACGCTGTTAACTCAAATTTCAGAAACTTTATGTGCTGAAGCCTAACACCTTATAGAACCAACTACCAGAGTTAATTATTTTTTTATTGCCAATATGTTGGTCAGATTGCGGAGCTATATAACTTTTGTGTAGTAATATTTCCGAGAGATACGAGAACATAACCTAAATATCGAAAGGTGAAGGGGTTACTTTGTGACACATTAACACTGTCACAAAATAACCCATAAAGTCGACTCACCTCCTCCAGCCACTCAGTGTTGCATTTTTTCGTCCTCTAAAATACCAATGGAGAGAAAGAAGTAGACTATCTGGAAAAAATTACCCGAAGCAGCAGAATGTGCCAACGGACGAATTTCCTCATCTTCTCAAAGAACTGATGGCTGCCCTGTGCATCCAAGGTCTCTTTGATGTCAAAGATATAAAGTTATCCGATATTTGTAATCTATATATGTATAATTCAGCTAGTCTATATATATAAAACAGTTCCGTAACTGACTGATAAACCACTGGACCTAAAGGGCTGAAATTTTGCATGGCAATTCTTCTTATAGTGTAGGGGTGCACAAAGAAAGATATTTGAAAAATTCTTCTTAGAATTTTTCAAATTAAATTTTTAAGCTGTTTTAGTAACTTTTTAAAGTTTGCATTTAAAATAATAATTTGAGGGTTATAAAATTTATATCACGAGAAAGATCATAAAAATTCCTTTAAAATGAGATCTTTTTCAAATCATCACCTCCATTTTCTGATTTTTGGTGAAATTTTAAAGATTAATTTTTAGAATTTAATTTATTAAATGCTGATCATGTGATTTCTTTTTCTGGTACTTTAAATAAAGTTATCGTCACGTGCATAACAACTAAATAGACAAAAAATATTTTTTTTCTTGCTAATGCGGCAGACGATTGGACATTATCCAAAAAAATATTAAAATACAATAAAAGATATGTTCCTCAAACTGTACTATATTAACTGTACTATATTCTTTAGTATGCCCTATTACATTTAATTTGAATATTTTTTTCTACATTATTTTGTCTATAAAAATATCCCTTACGATTTTTTTATAAATATGTATTTTTTTTTTTACATTAATTGTATACATTGATCGTTGCATTTATTACAAATATATATATTTATTTATTTTTGGCATTAATTGCATACATTGACTGTTGTATTTAATTTTAATGTACTCCTTAGCGGAGTGCGGGTTTTCAGCTAGTAGGTGTATAAAATTGTGTATCAAGCTTTTAATAAGCGTTTTAATGCTTAACTTTGTTCTTAGATTTTAAGGCAAAAACACAAATGTCACAAAGTAACCCCACTTGGATGGACAACTTTGTGACACATTTTAACCTTAATTTCTGAATGGTTATTAAAGATCCGGATTAGCGCAATACATTACTAAGTAGGGAAAGGTTTGCAATACTTCATTTTGAGCTACTTTTAATACTGATCGGCTGGCACAGGAAAAATCTTAAAATCCGTCACAAAGTAACCCCCATCTTGTGGTACTTAAGGACTTACTAAAACTGTTACTAGGGGAAAAAAAAACAGAAAATTAACAAAAGTTATATTTATAAAACTAAAAAGTGATTAGTACAAACTAAATTAGACTAACAACTCTATTCAGCAGTCTGCCAATTTTAGACAATTAAAAATAAAAAATAAATATAAGATAAATGGAAGTGCAAATAAAGATCATATGACACTATTCAAACAATTATACACTGAAATGAAACAAAAATAGAAAGATTAAAATTAAGCAAGGAAAGTTGCAACCTACCTCTGCAATAGCGTCTGCCAAACTTGGATTACACAGCAAAAGCCAACGACGAGGAGTAATGCCATTAGTTTTATTTTGGAACTTATCGGGGTCCATTTCATAGAAATCCTTGAATCTGAATAAAGATGCACAGAAAATAAGTCCAAAATTAACAATAAAGTTTACTTATCACAAAAAATTATACTTACATATCTCTCTTTATAATTTCAGAGTGAATGGCGGCAACTCCATTAACTGCATGAGAACCAATAATCGCCAAGTGAGCCATATTGATTCTTTTTTCACCACTTTCTTCAACCATAGACATTCTGCGGAGCCTATCAACATCACCTGGCCACTTTTTAGATACTTTCTGGCAGGAATTAAATTTGAGAAAAAATTGCAATAAAGTAATACAAAACATAATCGGTACAAGTAAACAAACAGCTAATTTCCGTACAGACATAAATAGTAACACTGTTCTATGTTATAATTCCTCGGATGTATATACTTATGTATTAATGATTTTGTGCCTTTATTTTCAACATTAAGCTCTTATTGTCTTTTCTAAAAAACCTGTAGATACATATAAATACTTTAATCTGAAATTAATATGAAATATTTTACATGAGACAAGATATAAAAGCATCAAAAAATTAGTATACAATCAGTATATCAGTAAACAAGTATATTATCTGACAAAATACCGATTAAAAGAGGGGAAAGATCAACATAGAAACAAACTTCCATGATCATAGCTTTGTTTCAGCTCAACTAATGAGAGCTGTTAAAGTTTGTTTAACTACGTTAGCTTCTGTTTACATTTACTTGCATACCAAAAACCTTGATTGAAATAGATGTATAAATCAACACTTCACTTAAATTGTATCGTGACTCTTTGAGGAAGAGTTATAAATCTCAATATTTGAGTTACCTCAGATGATTTCTAATTGAACAATGTTCAATCATACTGCATTACATAATGCTGCCTTCATTTTTAGCTTCAGATTGAGCTACAGATTACATTTAGAATAAGATTATAAGATATGAAAGTTGGCTGAAGCAAAGTTATATTGTAGACTGGATCAATTGACAAAAACCCGGGAAAATTAGATACTAGGACAATAAGGTTTCTAATGACGTCTTAAGCTCTATTAATTCTGTCAAATGAGATTTAAAAGATATCTGTTTACATCAAGAATAATTCATAGCATATATAAATAATTACTAAAACATTAAACTGATAACCACAGATTAAATAAATAATTATCCCACTAAGAAAATTAATCTTAAGACCATCTAGGAATTCATTACAGTATTTATCTTAGTTGATTTTAACATTTGAAACAGTATATGCAGCATAGAGAGTTATAAACAGGAGTGACCCATTTCAATCCTTTCATTCAAAATATTAAAAAATTACTAAAATTTATAACTGAAATAAAAGATATTGTACACAACACTAGCATATAATCTTCTTAAATATAGAAAAGATAGCAAAATATTTAGTTAGATTTGTACAGCTGAAGAATACCTAATTTATGTTAACTATTAAAAAAATGCTCAACTATATTAGAAAATCCAGTACATAAGAAATTCATAAATGAAAACTAATATATAATTAAGCTACAACAGTATTAATTTCTTATTACATTGATACACACAGTTACCCTTAAAATAAAGACATCAAACAGTAAAATGACAAAATATAGATGAGTATCAACTGGGCTCAAACTGTTGTTCTCACTATATTTTAATTTTTTTAGAACAAATTGTTTGAAGCAACTATAGATGCTCTAAGATTAAAAAGTTCTACTTAAGTTTTTAGTATAAATTTCTTAATCTTTATTTTCATAAGCAAAGAAAATTAACATCTGATAGCATAAAACTCAAAAACTGCTTTTATAAGAAAGTAGAATTTTTATTTTTAGCATAAAATAATTTAAAATACATACTTCCAAAAATCTTGCATTAATTTCATAGATTATTTGAAGATGTCTCGGAAGAATATACTCAAGCATACTAACAGGCCACCTTTCAAGGGCCTCGGGCAAAACAGTATGATTAGTATAGGCACAAGTCTTAACTGTCACTTCCCATGCCTAAATAGGAAATTAGATTCTTGAAATATGTGAATAAATTCAAATTTCTGAAAATCATACAAATGCATAAAATTCATATAAAATCAAATTCTTTACTTCTCAACCACATGAAAGACAAAATGATACTAAAAAAACACTTCCTTTTTCATGCAACTTCTCTGTTCAATTTACAACATATTAATTGGATATAACAGATGAAACATTGCCTAACTTTCAAAGAATAGTTATAATAGGCTCAAGACATAATCGCTCAATTCTAAAATAGATAGCAAACAATTAGAAGATTTGTAAGTCAAATATCTGTATGCAATTGACAAAGTAATAATAAATTGATACAGATTTTAATATATAAGACCAATAACAAATAGTAATACTATCGTACAACTAAACATATTTTTTTTTTAATTTAGAACTTTTTTGAGTGTTTACAGGAAGAAATAAATTTACATGGATCACAGATCTATAGGGGATTTCAAAGCTTACTTAGTTTATTATGGCGTTTCAAGAAAAAGGAAGTTGAAAACATGAATTCAGAAGATTTGACAACAACTGTTTTGCCAATCAGTATTATACTTGATAGAAATCTCTAAACATGAAAATTATAAAAAACTGAAAAATTTTAATGGTGTAAGAAAATTTACAAGTCTTATTAACTAGCTAAGATACAGAAAACAGTTATTTTAAATAAAGTGTGACTCACTTTATCCCATGTTAGGCCTTCAATATCAACAAGCACACGCATAAGTTCAGGAATAGCAAGAGCTGGATGTGTATCATTCAACTGAATAGCAACCTAATTTAGAAGCAGTAAAAATTTTAGAGCAGAGGGAAATCATCTTTTAAGAAAGCAACTAAAACACAAATTCGATTTTAATAATTGCAACTGATAAAGTACACAAGAGTAGAATAATGATACAGATTAGCAGATTGAGATTATTTTTATGAGAAAAAATATTACATTTCTAAAAGATTAAACTCTTTCTGAATGCTTATAAAAAAAAATTTTAACACAAACAAATTTACACCAAATATGCTCCTCAAGCATTTATTTCTTCTATGAATGTGCAAAAAGATTCCTTTGTAATAACTAGATGTTAATATTTTTATTTACAAGTATGAAGAGAATTCGTTAAATATTAACATTCTGGGAAAGGGGCCTCATGTGTTAAAATTAGCTCTCTCCATGTTTATAATTTCTGTGTTTGGGATTTTCTCAAGAAAGAGGTATGATTGATTCCCCCCATACAAAATTCAATGAATGCTGGATATATGAGGATGAAGGGTGCATTTTGAAGTAAACACACACACAAAGGCGAGTCAATGAAGTTTCTCATCTGGAGATATATTATGAATCCTATGTATTGTACATCTAGGTTATCAGTCTGTTACTAAAACATAGTTTGGGTACTAAGTTTAAAAATTCAATGATGAAAATCAAATTCCTTTTGAATAATGTCTAAGTTTACCATTCTTTCATGTTCTTTCGAAATTTGATCTCCCAAAATACAACTTTACAAGTGACCACATGCATGTTAATAAGACAAATATCAAATGACATTTTAAATGTTTTAAAGGCAGTGAATTCCCACAGAATTAATATAATAATTGATAACAGCATAATAATTAGAATGATAATTTACCTGGTGCAAAATTAAGTAAAAGGGCCTTAAAATTTAGAGATTAGTTTAAGTATGCATATTAGTGGAAAGTAGCATAAATTTTGTTTTTAGAAAATAATGTTGAAAAAGAGGGTTGAAAATTTTTATAGGATCTAACCTAAGAAACTGATTTTTGTTGTGCTACTAGTTCTTATGTGCCAAGCATTTTAAATTAAGAAACATCCATTTAGATGAAACATTAAAAGTAGTCTTTAAGCATCAAAAGATACTTCAGTCTCATTTTTATGTTACATAAGTATATAAATAAGGGTGTTGAAAACATACCTTTTCAGGAAAAGCATCAAAATTTGTTCTAACAGGATCCCTACAGCCAAACTTGGATGACTTGAAACGCCTAATAATATCTTGCAGTGTTGCAGCAACCATGAAGTACTCTTGTTTCAGTCTCAGTTCTTTTCCTTCAAAGAACTGAATAAGAAAGATTTAAAACAAATAATTCCAAAAATATTTAGTGATTTCAACTAAGATTTAGTATGATATGTATCATTAAATATCATTCCTACTATGTATAAAAGAGATTACATGACTTTCCAAAACAGTATTGCAAAAATATTTTTAGAGCACAGGAAGATTGCCACTCATCAACAGATTTTCAAGCATTAGCCAATTATTAAAGATAATATATTTTATACTGATAGTCACATTAAGCATATAGAGTATTTGTTTCCAGTGTTCAGGAACAATAACTGTGCGAGACCACAAATTAACATCTCAAAATAAGTCACTCTTCCTTCAGTAGAGTAAACTTGAATGTCTATCCTATCTTATTCAGTATTCTGCTTTATCACTTAAAATCACTAAATGGTGCTGAGAGAAGGCAGGCTAATATATAGCAATATACTTCTAAGATTATCTGCCACACAGGAAAAATTACCTTCATGGGACTACATAGAAGTGCACCATATTTATGACACATGTTGTAGAACACACCCACCATGAACATCGATATTCTGTACCTGTACACTCACAGTTTTCAGTTTCAAACTGCAATAAGACCTTAGAAAATAATTTCATCTAACACAAGAAATTTTTTCCTTAATCACAATTTAAAATTTGATCAATACCATTAAACTGAGAAATTTTTAATGAAATTAGCCTGTAATAAAACATGGAAAAATGTGCCAATAATATAAAAAAAATTACATCTATCATTGCGTTTAAGTATCTCTTCTTGCAAATCCTTGAGATGAAATTTAAAAATACGCAAAAACAATTTTACAGTAAAAAGTCCACAGAAAAAATCTTTGAATATTTTTGCAAAGAATTCATTTGAAAATAAAACATAAGCCTCTATTCAAAGTTTTTTATCCTTAATCTTGAACTGAAAGGTTATAAAGAAA
This sequence comes from Dolomedes plantarius, assembly GCA_907164885.2. Classification (NCBI taxonomy): domain Eukaryota; kingdom Metazoa; phylum Arthropoda; class Arachnida; order Araneae; family Dolomedidae; genus Dolomedes; species Dolomedes plantarius. Next base: position 215,538,147 of record OU015494.1, read on the forward strand.
GGGGTGCACCTACAATGTCTTTCTAATTACTGGTAGTCCAGATATAACTTCAAAGTCTGTTTCTGGAGAAAAACTCATCTTATTTTAGGTACAACATGAAAAACAGAAGTCTGAAAACATAACTATATACCTGCCTTCAAAGGGAAATTCAGAGATTGGGAAGTTTCCAAGAGAAAAAAAAAAAAATTTATTTGGATCCAATCATTTTCTTTGTAGGGAGGGGATGGAAGATGCATTGTGTACCTCTACAAAAGTTTAGGAGCTGTTATGATGAGTGAGGTGGCACGTGACCTGCATAAGACAGGGCCCTATCCCAAGGGTTTGATTTGGTTGGGAGCGCTAATACGGTCATGCTTTTAATACACGAGGGCTAATTAAACCAGGACTTATTGCTTCAAGCCGATTCCGAACGGCTACAAACATCCATGCCAAAGAACTCAGACTGATACTGAATGCCAGCACCCTAGCCATTTGGCCATCACCCGGCTTAACCTTAGGCTAGCTCATGCTAAGCACGGCTCAATTTGCATTTAATCTTTTTTTTCTTTGTTTCATTTATAAGGCTGATTCTAGCAATATAGTTATTATGATGAATAAAAAAAAAATACTTATTTTTAAGAAAGCAGAGGTTTATCAGACTTAAGTGATATTTTTGTAAATCTGAGAGATAACATAAAAAACAGTTTAAAAAATAGAATTGTTCCCATTAGCATTAACTGATTCAAGTGAAAAAAAAATCAAGATTACAAATAGATAAAGAAAAATCTATAAACTTACATTGTCATTAGGATATAAAACTCTCGAGATGTTCTCAGCAAAATTCCTGTCTAATACTGCTTGAATGTAATCACCATCATTGACTAAATGAGGGAAAATGAGTCATTTAACAGTTCTTAAAGAAAATAGAATCATTTAAATACATACTGAAGGATAAGAGCAAATTTTCAAAGTAAAACTAAAATTCATAAAGATCTTCTGCATATTTCATTACTAAAAGAATTACATTTACTAATAAAAGATATCCTATGGAAGAACACATAAGTTGGTTTGGAGTGCTACTAGTCATCTTTTGCAACATACATATGAATATATGATTCTGAAATCAAAGTTTGAAGCCATGAGAAAAGCTGACACTTTTCAAACCAAAACAGTCCAAGTGGAATTAAATAAAATCAACGATCTCCAACAAACTATCGACAAGATGAAAGTTTAGCGACAAGTTTTCTACAATTGATTAACACCTGTTAAAATGTAATAGCAAATGAGTATATTCCATCCAAACAGAAAGATCATGAAGAAAATATCGAATGCCTTAGTAGAAAGACAGTCAATGGTATATAAGAGAGGCTAATATATTCATAAATTTAGTTATTAGTACCTAAAAGCATTTTTTTTAAAGTATTGATCAGTTTATATTGAATCAGTTCAGACTTTTATACCTGAAGATTCAAAAGTGCCCAAAATACATTCTGAAAGGCTTCCATGAAGTGATTTGCTATTATAAAAACAAACAAACTGAGACAAAATATCACTTCCTATAAAATGATTAACAATTACGAAAAAGTAAAAGAAAAAACAAATTTTGATGCTTTATGAATAATCAAGGATTGCGAGAGGGGAAAAAATGTTGTGAAGAGCATTTCTAAAGCTAGGTAACTTTAGAAGTATCAATTCGGTGGGATCAGTATGAATGTCCTTAAACTTTCAATGCTAAAAACAATTTATCTTATCAAAATGAGTTTCTCTGTTAAAACAGAATAAATATTACACAATGAAAGGGAAGGAGGAACTGATCAAAGTATTTTAAACTACATGAAACAATATTTCAAATGAAACTCATTCTACATAAAAAAATGAAAATTAATATAAAAGGTTAAAGATCATAGGATTATTAAGATACTTCTATTAACATTAGAGATTAGAATATTTAAAAATTAAACATTTTCAGATAAATAACATAGGTGGTCATTTATCAATCTCAATAAGTACATTTAGTTAATGATATACTTACAAAATCTAAGATTGAAGCTATTTGGAGACTTTGCAGACCAAAGACGCATCGTATTTACAACATTGTTCCTAAAACCTGGTATAGGATTATCGTAAGGAATAGCCAGTACAACCTGCACATTAAAGAAAAGTTTCTTGAGAGTTCTATTACAGACAGCTAAAAGTAAACTATGGCATATAATGTTTGATAACATTTTCCTTGTAATGCGAGATAATTTTAACAAAAAATTTTCGTATTGGGTATATGAAGAGAAACTTTGAAAACATAATAAAAGTAATAGGATTAAAAGGTTCATGCTTATAGTTTTGATAAGAATGATAACGTTACCTGAGTGTCAACCCATTTACATCCTTTGTCTGTATGCTCAACACGACCATATAAGTTTACTGGTAAAGTATATTCTGGTCTTGCTTTTTCCCAAGGATTTCCAAATCTTAACCAGTCATCTGGCTCCTCAGTCTAAATACATAAAAGAAATATTTAGTTTAAAGAAAGAAAGGGTTCGTTTTTTATCAGCAAGGCGATATTTTCATCAATCTGCCCGTCCCTCAGAAATGAAAATCCTTCCCCTTGCCCAAAACAGAAAAAGAAACCAGGAAAGGTATTCTGGTATAGTGCCACCGATTCACACACACACACACACACATATATATATATATATATATATATATATATATATATATATATATACACTATACAGTACAACCTCCCAAATCCGGAATCGTTCAGGACACGGCAATTCCGGATTTGGGAATTTTCCGGATTTGAGAGGTTTTTAAATAACACTAAAAAGTTTTTGGAGAAAAAAGTAAAATGGTTTAATTATTAAATAAACCTAAATACAGAGGTTACATATAATTACATTATAATTTAAACATTTCAGTCAATAATATCTGTTGCTTTACTTTCAGCTTATTAGAAATTTTTACTCGAATCCTATATAGTGACATAATTTCATATTCCGAGATAAAATTCCGGTGTTCTAAGCCTAATATTGTTTAATCTAATGATTTTATCAGGTCTTCCGTTGACATTCTTTTGTTTTAGGGGCATTCTGAATCAATTTCACGATCACTGTCATCATAACCTTTGTTATTTACCCCACTATCAATAATTTCAGAATCGCTCATGCCGCATTTACACATTCGCGATCGCGCCACCCGTAACACCGCATTTACACAGTCGCGATAGCGGCGAGTTCAATTGAGGAGGACGAATGTGTAAACGGTGTTCTCGCCGTTTCTCCTCGTCTGTCGTCGCGAATGGCGCCGGGGGTCAAAGGTGAGAATGGCGACGGGAAATCTTGTTCACAGCAAGAGGCGGGAATGTGAGAACGGTCACTCGCGTCCATGCAAGAACGTGACTAATGTCTCGTGAATGCCTTACTGATGGCTCGATCGTGAATGTGTAAATGCGGCACAAGACATTCGCGAGACATTAGTCACGAACCTGCATCGACGCGAGAGACCGTTCTCAATTTCCCGCCTCTTGCTGTGAACAAGACTTCCCGTCGCCATTTCCCCCTTTGACTCCCGGCGACATTCGCCCCCCACGATTCGATTCGCCGCTATCGCGATTGTGTAAATGCGATGCAAGAGAACAAACGATCGGCACATTTTCGTCGATGTCTAAAACTTCCTGTATGATCAATTCATGAATGTTAATGTTGCCTTTATTCGCACATTCCACTAATTCTGCTATTTCAGCTTCTTTCCCAGACACTTGAAAGCCCTCAAAATCACTGCTGTCACTTCCTTGAGAGGAAGCGCAATTTTTTACCGATCATTTTGGTAGCGACATCTATCGGTGAAATAGAAAAGTAAAATTGGCCATTTATTAAAGCATTCCGGATTTGGGAGGTTTCCGGATTTGAGAAGTCCGGATTTGGGAGGTTGTACTGTATTTGTAATGGCGTAACGAGCATAACTGGTGTGCAGGGCACAATACCTTTTTGGCCCCCCCCCCCCCCATAGTCTTGGGGACCATTTGGCTTCGTCCTGTGAGTGAACCCGGGGCATGATAGACCCCCTTCCCCCTTTAAATATTTTTATTACCTATCATTCTTCATCTATTATAAATTTAATAAAAGCAAATAAAAATTTTTGTTATATTATTGGAAATGTGTTTCAAAAGATATTCTGTTAACTGAAAATATACCTAAGCTTAATAATTTTTGTACAAAGTATTTAATCATTCCCTCAATTTTAATATGTGAGGGAATGATCTGAATCCATTTATATATGTACCAAACAATAAAATAAGAATAATCTGATGAAATAAAATACATATAAAAACTCATAAGATTTTCAATTTTAATAGGTAAGGTTAATCCATTTTAATTTTTATTATGTTACTGGGAGAAGTTAAAAATTAACTTGAAAAAGCTATTGTACTAATTTAAATATCAAATCTGCTAAATTTTAATGTTTTATCTTTATTTCTTCAATTAAAATAGTGTAAAAAAATTGATTTATTGAAAGTATGACAGTGCTAATTGTTTTTTCTTGGTTTTTTAAGAATAATAAAACTACTATGGGGTGAATCCATTTCAAGTGTGCCAGAAAAATATTTTTTAGTTGCTTGACCATTTTTTAAAAATCTGAATTTTTTTATACGACAACCCTAATATGATGGAAGTTCAAAATGACTATTATTTTAATTTTATTATTTTTGTGCATGGCAGCCATGTGTGTTTCATCGTGTGGTGCAATTTTTGCACATTTAAGGGTTTACGGAATTGCAAATTTCCCATCTTATATTTTTCCAATCCAACTGGGGTTTAAAACAATTTGTTCAGGATAAAATGGGCTAAATGTCTGGTAATAGAATAGTTTCCAAAAATAAATCCTTATTCGTGAAATTTTAGATTAAAGTTTAAGATTTTTTTTCCAAAATCTGTCCGTTTACAAGCGAAGTTTTTCTAGGAAGGAAAACTGTCGACATGACAATTTTTTTTGCAAGTAGGCAGAAAGTACTTGTACTCACAGGTCACACTTCGTTTTCTGGCTTCAGGTAAGCATATTAAAGCGAATATTCAAGTACAGTAGAGTTCCGCTACATATTTTAGCTATTTTTCCCTCTTTTTTATCAATACATCTTTTCCTCCACCTTAATTTTATTATCAATTCCACAAACTGCATCTGTATTTCCAAGTTTTTGACCTAACAAAATAGGGTTAACAAAACAACTTTGTGACTGTACAATAAAACTCAACATTTATTTATTGTACAGCACTACAAAACATAGCTGTAACAGACTCACAAATAAACGAATAATACGCTAAAAGTACCAAGTAACAACTGAAGGGAAGGAAATTGCCGCAAATTCTTCGAATATGCTCATTTTTTTTATCGCGATTCCTGTATAATTTATGTTTCACGTTCCATTAAAAACTCCTGTTCCTCATAAAGATGGATTAATTCCAACACTTCATTATCAGTTCACTCTTATCTGGTACAACCTTTTCGCTCATTCTGAAAAATTTACCGATTTATATTTATTGCGAAATAAAAATAAAAATTAAGTAAAAGAATGAAATCGAGTCTCAGCTCTGACAAAAATCTTACAACAATGACGGAAGACTGGAGGACACTAAGTCACGAGAGCAGGAATGAACATGTCCACTTGTGACAACTGCAATCTCTGATACTCCGAGGCTGCTCTCAGGCCCCTATCCATTTGTGAGTCTAGTGTCGAGACTACTCTCGAGACTGTTTTGTCAGAGCAGAAGTTTAGTGAAAAAAATACAGTCAGTAGGCTTTGATGGAGCTCGCAAACAAATTTCATTGCACATAGGTGTTCTTTACCAGAAACAAACGGATTTTTTAACATTGATTCTTTTTGCCACTGCAAGCAAATCAACTCAGGCATGACACATCGGCCATCTGGGCTCATCTACAGACCATTTCAAAATATGCATTCAATTAACACTGTTCATATGTTAAGTGATGGACCCTGTACACAATGCAGAAACAAAAAAGTTTCATTTATTAAGGTATCACAGACACGAATTGTTTCCTGGTATCCAAAACTTGACATGGAATTATACAGAGGCAGGCCATGGGAAAGGGGCACCTGACAGCATATGAGGAACGTTAAAACGTACAGCAGATAGAATTAATTGTAGCTGAAGGGTAAAGATGTCAACACATTTGAAACTTCAATCAAAATTTTAAGGTAAGAATGTACAGGAATCAAGATATTTCCAATTGATGATGACATGATGTAAAGCTGATAATATGCTAGCAAAAGATTTAGAACCATTTTTGGGCACATTAAAGATTCATCAAATTGTATATACAGTGGAACCTCGCATAACGAACATAATTCGTTCTAGAGTCTTACTCGTAATGCGAAACAATTTTTTCCATATAAATTAATGTAAAATATGATAATGCGTTCCATGCCAAAAAATACAATTTTTTAGATGTAACGTTTATTATTTAAAAGAAAATTACTTATAAATTCTTAAGGAGCAAAATCATCCATATGTAGTTTATTATTTACGAATTTATGACGCATATCTATTTTTTTTACTAGAAAGCTATCTAGCGACATTTGTTTTTCTCGGCGCTTCAAAATTTGCTGAAAATGCGTCATCGCATTGTCATTGAATAAATTTCTAGCGCGCATAGCCATCGTCTCATCAGGGTGATGCTTTGTAACTTACGATGCAACAGTTTCCATGCTTTGATCATTTCTTTTATTGCGCCAGAAGATTGTTTCTTCGTCCTTCTCCACTGACAAACTCTCCTCTACAACTGCTTGCTGTGAAAGACACTGCAATTCTATTAGCTGTTAGGTGGTCAGCTCTTGGTTGTGCTCTTCCACCAGCTCCTCAATATCATTGTTCTCCTCCAGTCCTATGATATTTGCTTCTCGAACCATCCATGACTACCCTTTAATTTATTCTTCGTCCTTCTCCACTGACAAACTCTCCTCTACAACTGCTTGCTGTGAAAGACACTGCAATTCTATTAGCTGTTCGGTGGTCAGCTCTTGGTTGTGCTCTTCCACCAGCTCCTCAATATCATTGTTCTCCTCCAGTCCTATGATATTTGCTTCTCGAACCATCCTTTAATTTATTTTTCGGCCATTGATGATCCTGATGACGTGAAGAGGGGACTTCCACGTCACTCGTTATGCGAAATGTTGCTCATTAAGCGAGCCATGTTTTTACTATTTATTTTGCTCGTTATGCGAAATACTAGTTATGCGAGGTTCCACTGTACTTCAGCACATACAGTACTGGACTTATGTTGCTTTTAATGCACTTTCTTGCTTTTAATGCAAGATTTTCAAATGCACACATTTTAAGTTAAATTCGAAAAATAAAAGAAAAAATCTACAGCAAATTAAGATCAAAAGATTTAAAAACACTAAATACAAATTTGGAGAGTAGGTGATGGCAAATTATGATAAAAGAATATCATGGAGCGATACTATTAGTAGACGTCGACAATTTCACTATAAATGTCATGGAACAACACATGTAACGCTGCAACACATGAACATGTAACGCATCTTAACTGCGCAACTGGCAGGATATTAAAAAGGAGAAATATCGATTCCAGGTCATAAATTCTTTGCGGATTTCATTCCTTGTATTAAGGTAGACAGTAACTATGCCTCGCATACAGGTGCGATGACAATATGCGCAGATGTCCTCATTTGAGAGAGAACGTGTAGTAGGGCTCAAAGAAGCCGGTTGGTCTAATCGGCGAATCGTTCCACATTTGGATAGCAGCGATGTTGGCAGGAATGGATGAACCTTGGCCGAACACAGCGTCAAGAAGGAAGCTGTCGGCCAAGAGAATCGACAGAACGTGAGGACCAAGCAATCATCAGAGCGGCACTCACAGCCCCAGATTCATCATTATCATCGATCGTACGTGCAACTGGTGCTTCAGAGACCGCAAGGACCATTCATAGGCCCTTCATATCACGACATCCTATGCTTACATTTCAGCAAGATAATGCCCGCCAGCACCCGGCGAGAGTTTCTACTGCTTGTCTTTGTGCTTGCCCAACGCTACCTCGGCTAGCCTCCCCCATTGAGCACGTTTGGAGCATTATGGGCAGGGCTCTCCAACCAGCTCCGGATTTTGACGATTTAATGCGCCAATTGGACAGAATTTGGCAGGAGGACATCCACCACCTCTATCAATAAATGCCAAGCCGAATAACTGCTTGCATAAGGGCCAGAGGTGGACCAAAGCGTTATTGACTTTTTCACTTGTGAAGCCCTTTCTTTTCAATAAATCCTCCATTTTTTCTCAAATTGTAATCATTTGTTTTTCTGTATACATGTACATCACATCTACCGATTTTCGTCTCATTCGGATAATTCCTTCTAGGTGCGTCGTTTTTTTTTCTTTGGGGGGGGGGGGGGCTAAGAGTGCATATATATACCAGTATAGTCAATAAGTTCGGGGACTACCCTCCCCCCTCTTGCCCGGTGTGTGGGGGAACCGAAATAACGATGTGGTTTGCAAGTCTGGTTATCTGCGTAAGCGTGAGACGTCACATGACACTTTGCGAAACTGCTAAGGCGAGCAGCTCACCATTTGGCTGCAGACTGTCAGCCTATAATGTCGATGTAGCAAAATGTCCTTTTTGGAGCAACGTTCCAACATTAAATTCTGCTACAAATTAGGAACAACCACTGCAGAAACGTTACGATAACTGCAAAAAGCGTATCGAGACGAAGCTATGTGCAGATCGAAAGTTTTCAAATTGTACAGCTCGTTTAAAAATGGGAGAGACGCTGTTGTAGATGATCCGCGAAGTGGGTGGTCAGTGACCCCACAAACGGAGGCGAACATCCAACGGTAGGAGCAGTGGTTGTTTGGTTGGTTGAAGTTTATTGGCGCAAGGTCCAGGAAGGACAAGCTGCGCCAAACACAAGGTAACGTCGTCAACAAATGGTATGTACAGGTTCTTCGTCGTCTCCGGGAAGCAATCCGTGGTAAACGTCCACACGTTTGGAAATCCAATATGTGGATGTTGTTGCATGACAAAGTCCCGGTGGCATATTTTGAAAAGACTAGCGATCTCGGCACCCGCTTACCGGTTTGACGAAAGCATCAAATTCGCCATCTGTTGACATATATAGGAATCTTTATTATAAGTTGTTTTTTTTTTTACTTGTACGTAATTTAGTATGTTTTAAAATCTGAATTACATATATAACACAGGATTTAAAGAGATTTTAATAAAATAAATTGAAATAAGTATATTATTGAATTTTAAATTTACTTTCTTCAAATATTCACAATAATTTTTACTTATTTATTAATAATTTGAAAATGCTAAATTTATTACTTCATATTTTGCAAAGCCAACGAAAAAAGGAAAGATGATTCAATTATAAACCTATGTTATTAGTTTATTTTTCCAGTAGATAGCATCACTAAAGAAAATCAGATTAAAAAATCATACAAGTTACTCAAATGAAAAAAATTTTTGCAGTCTATTTCAATAAACAAGAATAAATTCAAATTTAACAATCAAATTCAATCTATTTCAATTTAATATAAATATATTATATATTCATATATTACGCTATATACATGTATAAATATGCTATGTATAAATATATTTGCATCCAAATATAATCATTCAGACATTACGAAATGACATTACGAAATCAAATACATTCAGAAGTGAAAGAATGTTTTCACTTCTTCGTTACCGCACTCCTTGTGTTTTAATTCAATTATCCAAAAAAATTTCAACAATAAGTACTAGAGAGCTAAGATTGGTGGCATTTTAAAGCAATATTCAAGACCTTTTTCAATGATATATAACACAATTAGGGCTTAGAAAAATTTATTTTATTTGAATTTAAAATTTGAATTTTTCAAAATGCGCCGCTTGAAATATTTTCAAATTTTTTTTAATAAACTTTATATAGTACTCAAATGATTGTATAAGTTTGAAAGTGGGATCTGTATGGATTCATGTTAAAATATTGCATTGAATACAGTATTCCTGATTTGAAAACACGAAATTACTTAATACAATATGTTTTAAAGCCTAGAAAATTAGAAAAAAAAATTTAAGATGTGTAAGTAATCGTACTTGTTTTGTATAATTGAAAGTAATCATATTTGTTTTGAAAAAGATTTAGAACCATTTTTATCAGATTGTATATACTTCAGCACATACAGTACTAGACTTTCATTCACTTTCTTGTTTTCAGTGCAATATTTTCAAATGTTCTTATTTTCAATTAAATTCTGAAAATAAAACAAAAAAATCTACAGCAAAGAAAAATCAAAAGATCAAAAACACTAAATACAAAGTTGGTGAGTAGGTGATGATAAATTATGATAAAACACTGTATCCTGGAGAGATCCTATTGGTAGACATTGAAAATTTCACTATAAATGTAATGGTTTCAACAGGAAACTACAGATATGCATGACCCTCAACAAAGGACATTCATGCTTACAGCTTGATAGGTATAAAATATGAACTACCCCAGCCTACACCTTGTAATAGCAGAGAAAGCCAATATAAATTTCTCGATAAATAATTTTACATGTGCCTATTTATGGATAAAATTTTTACTAAAATTAAATAAACCATTATTAAAATAATGTATTATTCTTGCCTACTAATAATTACATCAAAACTAGTTTGTTATATGAAAATAGTCAACTTTAATAGTGATTTGTCATTCCTTCATACTCAGCATCATTCCCTCATTTATTCAATAATTTAGCATTAAAACGTAACCAAATTAAAATAAATTTTCATATTTTAAAAATTTGATTAATTTAAAATTTGATTTTTTAAAAATTATATATTAAAACAAATTTAAATTATTGGAATTTAAAACTTTAAATTTTTTAAGTTATGCAACTTAATTTTTTTAATTAAAGCTTATTAAATACATTTATTTTCTAATTAACATTAAATTTTTAAAAATTAAAATTATTGTGGATAATTTAAAAT